>BQNB010043798.1:0-42043 GCA_026074375.1 Tanacetum coccineum | reverse complement strand
TATAAAATAGACGTTATTTGATGTCATCAAATATCCCCCCATTTGAATCCTACTTGTCCTCAAGTAGCCTTTAGAAGTTTACAAAATAGTATCCCTAAGGATATTTTTGGTTAAAGCACTTATTCAATCTATTACAAGTACACAACCAAACACCTCACGAAATAGAAAGATGAAAACACTCAAATCACATAACTAATCTATGTGGTAATGATAGGTCACATGAATCTTGAATCAATCATATCAACATGTAAGATTAGAAAGAATGAGAGCAAGTGAAGGGAAAATTCAAATCTTATTATGGAGGGAAAATGATAGTTAGTTACAAGAGCATCACCCTCTAATGAAGATTAGAGGGCTATTTATAGGCAATGGGAGGGAGGCTTCCCTTCCTTATTTTCTAACTTGACAATACTAGTCCCTAGACTTTGGTTATTATGCTATTTCTTACTTAAAGCATAATAAACCTTATTACAAGCTATATTAAACTAAACAAAATAAAGTCTAACAACAAAATATAATAAAACCGCATAATCGACACTTTTTATAAACCTAACAATCTCCCCCTAAGGGTCGATTATTCTGGGCGTTCCCTCCTTGGTCCAAGTGGTCTTCCATTCACGTACATCTCCCATCTTCTCATTTGATCTTGATAATTCAATCGAACTTAAATCTCTTCTTCAAACAACTTAAGAAACTCAACTTCATCATTTGTGAGTTCTTTTTGCACATAGCCATACTTGACATCATTATAATAACTCTTTTGTCCTTCAAGCGTTCTTCTCAGTGTTGCATCACAAAACTTATGTATCTCTGAAGGTCTCATCACCCTTTTCTCTTTCTTGCTATTAATGTAAATGATTCCATGTATGGGCTCATAGAAAATAGAAAACACATCATATTCTTCAATTCCTGGGAATGTAATTATTGGTGCAGTGAGATTAATCTTTTGTTGATAGCTTTTGATTCCAAGTTGAAAATCATGCACTCTTTCCCATATCACCGAACTCCTGATGAACACTGATAGAGACCATAGCAATCCTGTATTAGCATAATCAGGTACCTTGTTATTCATGATCAGCATATACATGTCTTCAATGTCATTCTTATTGAGATTCTTGTAATCTGGCTCGATTATTGACACTATGCAATCATTAGCTCTTCTTGCCACAATCTCTATGATAAACTTATGTTCACGACCCAATTCCCAGAATGTCTTGATGACTTGAACGATCTTAGAGTTTGAATAGATCTCTTCCTTCGGTCTTCCAGGTTCTTTCTGTCTCCTTATGTAGAAGATCTTCGCATGAGGATTCTTCCAGTTTTCAACACCATATCTTGCATAAGGATTAAACTTCTTTATACACTTATTAACCCATCTGGAAGTCCGTTCTTCAATATCATCATCATTGAAGACAATTGCTGGAAATTTATGAAGTGACAAAACGATCTTCTCAGGACCTGAATTTCCTTTCTTCAAGTACAAAAGGTCTTGATTGATCAGAGATAGTGCTGGAGCTTCAGGATCTCTTTGACAGCTTTGAACTAATGGTGTGATCTTTCGTGGATGCGGAGAGACAAGAATTTCCTTTCTGCTTTCCCAAACAATGTCACTTTGCAAGAAATTCTTCATCTGATCAATGTGATACTGATGTTCATCTCCTGAAGTACATCTTTGTCTTAGCATCTCATCCGCCATCTTCTTCAACTTAGCTTCATCAATTGTCAAAGATATCTCTTCCATGATGTCTTGTGTTACTTGCTTAGTTGGAATCTCATCATCATCAGAAGCATAAGAATCAGTCCAGAAATCAAATTCATCATCTTGTTCTTGATTACCTGAAGTAGAAGGACCTGGTTCCTCTACATTAACTTGTCCAGACGATGACTCTCCAGATACATATGCTTCATACTCCGATGTCTTCTGCCTTTTTGCACTATTCTCCCCCTCAGGATGAGCATCATCATGAGGATCGTCCTGATCTCTTGTGCGAACGGCAGAAGATCTACAAGCAGTTTGTGGTACCTGAGTCTTCTCAAACTTCATCTGGAGAGCCAACCAGATTGCTATGTCTTGTTGTTGTAACAGAGGATCAGCCTTCATAGCAAGGTACAATTGATGTTGTTGTTCTGGAACAGAGGATGATTGAACTTGTGCCGGATGAACATGAAGAATATGACCCGACATATAACTGCGTACAGATGCATCAACTAAAGAAGGAATAGCATTGTCAATTGCATTTTGAATCTGTGATGATATCTGTGCCTGCATACGCCCACGTTCTTGCAAGATAGCTTTAGAGATTAATCTTTCCGTCTCTTCTTTAGTCGTTTTCCTTTCCAGAATCAACCCTTCCGCAAGATACACAGGAACTTGATCTCGAACTTGCGCAGGAACTTCCTTCTTAACTTGCTCCGTTACTTTCTCTTTCACCAACGAGGGTAGCGTTTCCATCATGACATCATGAAGATTATCAGCAAGTTGATCACTTGATGTCCGTGGCATGAACCTTTTCTTGAGATGTGCAAATAAGTAACCATATCGTCCCTGTAATTCATGAAAGAAACTCTTGTATCTTTTGAATCGATTGGGTTTTGCCTTGATCAATGATAGAAGACGATTGGTTTTTGTTAACTTTGGTTCAGATGAACCTGATGATGGTGTAGGATGAGTAACCGTCAATTCCTGGAGTTTCTCGGTATCCGAAGATACGAGAGTAGAGAGATTCCTAGGTGATCTAGTTGGTGAGGGAATTGGTGAAATCCTAGTCTCCTCTACATTCTTCCCTTTCACCCTTCTCCTTAATTCAAACACTTCATCAGTTATTTCATCTTCTTCATCATCAACATTTACAGGTGGAACAATATTGGTAACATCTACCATTGGAGTATCTTTATCTGGTTCCACCTCCGTGTCCTTTGTAGTCTCTTCCTCCTTTTCCTGAACAATCTCCACCTCCGGACTTTCCTTATCACTCCTGGGCTCTAACCTAGTGCCGGGAATAGATGTGTCATCATGCCTAGGGGGTGAACTATCATCAACATTCTCAGGATCTTCAACAAGCTTCTCAATCTCCTCAGCTGCCAAGTGCTCGTATACCAGTGCCACATTTTCTCTTGCTTCTTGTTCTTCACGACTCTTGTGCTCAGCAAGACTTACTTGAATCATGTCTTGTAAAATCATCTCATCAGCTTTTTCTGCTGATGGCACTGGAACAGGTGGTGTTAGTCGTGCAGATTGCCTTGACGGTAATCGAAAACGGATCACAGTTGATCGTTTTGGAACACTTGACTCAGCTGTCTCCGTAGCAGGGTTAGGTGACCTAGGGGCGCTAGGTGTCCTATGCGTTCCCTGGGTAGACTCAGTCGGCTGTGACTGAGTCAGAGGAACATCTAGCCCAAACACCTCTGCATACATCTTATAATGCTCCGTAAGCTTCATCTCATCTGTGATCATCCATGCTGGTATCCGCATCCCAACCTTGTTCTTGTTTCTTCCTGAATTGAAGATATTCTTCATAATATCATCATCTTGAAGATTGTGATAAGCATCTCGAGCACGTCTTGAAATGTCAGGAAAGATAGTCATATAATGACTGATGATGATCTTCGTAAATCGTGGGTATGGGATCGAAGTGGCAGGATGATGAAGCGAATAGTAAATGCCTTCCCACATTAACTCCGCATAATCCACATGAATGTTATTGACAAAGCAGTATAACATTTGCATTATCTGCAACGGCGGTTGGTCCCATCCCGTAACGCGTGTAGTCAAGCACTTGGAGAATATCTTGCATAACGTCTGCCAAGGCTGTAGAAGACCAGATATCTTGAAATTAGAAACAGTCTTGAGTTCCATTGTAAATCCCAACACTTGTTTGTAAAATGGAACCATATCAGAGAATGATGGTGGTGGCACAAACGAAGCATGATTGTTATCATTTGCTTGTGGAAGATGAAAGATTGTTCTGAAGTCATCCAGAGTAAGTGTAAGCTCTTTTCTATCCAGCAAGAACTTGAGTCGATGCTTTGATCCGTCTTCTTTCAAAGTATGCCAGAACTGTGCCATATAAATCCAAGGTACAGATGCTGAAGCTGCAATGCTGAATCGTAACGGATGATTCTTAATAATATTCATCAGAATCTTGCTCTCTGATGGACATTGCACATGCTCCAAGTCAACCTTCTTGTTTGCATCCATAAGGTCATATCGCTTGTTTGGAGGACACAGTTCATCTGGATGAACATCAGCTGCATGTTGTTGTTGTGCCATGATGATAACTGAATGAATACAATTGAGGTGTTAGGAAACAAATAATTCTTTTGACATTTTTGTCTTTTTCCTCTCTGTCTGTTTTTATATGTTCTGGCAATTCTTTTTGAACATATTTTTGATCAGTTTTTTTTTTGTTTCTCCATGTGCTCGTCTTGCTTTTTTTAGCACATGCCATACGGTTTATTTTCGAATTATTCTTTTTAGATTGTGACTAATAGTCTTTGTGAGTTCTGGCATTCTTTCTGTCGAACACCACTTTTGATTTGCTTTTCGCGTACGGATGTAGCTCTCTCTTTTCTGTTTTTAGAATAGGCCTCACCATAAATTGCTTGAGTTGACATGATAGTCACGTATCAAGAAGGTGAGATTTCTGTCGTAGCGTTTGGATGGTTGAATCAAGTACACAGTTATTGAACGAAAGTTTTTTTATTTTTTTTTTTTATTTTTGTGTGTTTTTTTTCATTATTTTTAAGAGAAGAATCCTAGTCAACTTCTCTATAAAATAAATGTTTAAGAAAGTGGTGAATCATTTTGAAACCAATACATATTTTGAGGAACTTTTGGAGAATCTGGTGACAAACTTTTCATGATGTTGATAAAATTGAATAATGTAAGCACAAATCCCAACTGAATGGACACTAAGTCACTCAGCTTTCATTATTTGTTCATTGCAGAAAACCGGCCCCGTAGACCGGACATGACTTAGTCCACTTAAACAATTGTGATTTGAAAAATTGACATATTTCCATTTATGATAAGACTGTTGATTGCTATTCACAATTTTGAATTATGAAACGCTAATCCATGAATACAAAACATCTAAATTCATGGTCATTGAAACTGGACCTAGACACTCACTCCTCAGTTGCTGTTCAAGGCAAGAATCGGTCGGAAAAACCGGACATCAACTGAAGATGCCACTTTAAAGTTGAACGAATTAGTCATATGATCGATTAGCATAGCCTTCGAATACTTGTTTCGTAGTGCCCAAATGTATTTGTTAGAGAAAGGAAATATATGATCGCAATCATTTGTGAAATCCGGAATCATTTTGTTTTTCACAGAGGGGGAAAAAACATTTGACATCAGTAAGAAGATTACGCCGCAATCTTGAAAGCAACATGCGTTATTCGATTAGTTAAAGAAAAACATCTTTCACAGAACTCAAACAGTTAAACTGTTTTTCACCATTAACCTCTTATTGAGTATGTTGACTTTTGTTGACTATCGAGGTGATCTTGACGCCAGTTGACCTTTAGCTGTTAGATTTTTGACAATAGACGTTGTTAGTTTCAAAGATTAATGACTTTTGTTACCATAAATCACAAATATGCATCTAAGTGAGTTTTTAATCTATTGACAAGATCATTAACCCTGTGCTACAAAGAACTTGAAAACTCGGTAAGTTTAACAGATTCGGTATGTACTATCGCGATGTTTAATACAAAACTTAATCCTAGTCCATTCTATGATCAATTTTATGTGCCTTAAGTCACTTTTGATCACCTAATCTAAGCCGTAAGATTATGCGCACCCTATCATAAGCTACGCAAATTATCATTTATCATAAGCACCTCAAGTATCGGTAGAGTAGACCTCATCTTTAGCCGAGTGTCAAACTCGGAATTCCCAAGTTACTCTAATAAAAATACCTAGTATAGCGGTGTATTTATCTCTCACTTACGTTTGAGTGAAGAAGAGAAATTATCTGCATCGTTGTAATGAACTTAGATAACGAAATCAGATTTCTACGTCTAACTTGGTAGAAAAGAATTCGGTTAAAAAGAAAAGTAATAAATGAACAATTAAAAATCTTTATATAGGCCACAAAAATCAGTTTGGGAAAATTGTCATTGTTCAGTGCCCTGTACTTAACTTCGCTGCGTAGACCGACAAAACTTTTGAAAAAAATTGTCACATTCAGGTCCTTGTACGTAGTATTTGTCTTGAATAAGAGTTGAAAATTTACAGCGATTTCAATCCTTGTACTTTTGCATTTGCCCAGTTCGATTTGTTGTGAATTTACACAAAATCCCGCTTTAAAGCAAATGAATCTTTTCGTACACATTCCACCCTTAGATATTACGATATTCTAAGGTAGAGAAATTCATAGGTCCGAAAATTGAAAAAATTATTACTTTGTTGAACTAAACTCCCCGCTTCGCGAGAGAAATATAACATTTCAGATTTTTAGTTATCAGGAGAGTTTAGTTATCGAAAAAGATGTTTGTGAATGAGTAATGCGGATAAAGAATTCTCCCGCTTGATCATGATTTCCATATTTTGCAATGTAAGAAAGGTTTTAATAACGAAGCTTGCGAATCGATGAATCAAAGAGATTGTACTACTTCCTTTTATATTATGTTTTTTTTAATAAGAAAATATCGTGTCAAATCTTTTTGTTATTTTTGAAATTTTTTGTACATGGATTGTGATGTATGATTCTTTTTTAGTAAGATAACTTTGTCAGACAGTTTGTCGCAATGATTGGGAGCTCAAGAACATCTCAGAACACAATGCGCGATGACTAGATACAGTCAGAGCGTGTTCGAGTTTGATCCGCGCCTAGTAAATAGATCGCTAGTTGGTATTCTGTTTGACAAAGTACAATTTCACAGTACCCCTCATAACAATGGTTCTTTAATAAAATGATACCGGATGTCAATGTGGCTTTGTCTTAAAATGGTTGGACTGGTGTTGTATGAAATTGGCAATGGCACTCTTGGAATCAGACAATACATCAGCAATCCGATGTATTTCATATCCATAGTCAAAGTAGTTGATGTGCGCACCATATCACTTGAGCACAGCATGCAAACAATGACTACATATTCAGCTTCTATTAGTGAGATCCATCGCCGTAAAATATTTTTTTCTTTGAAGACGTGCAACTCACTCGAGCTTTAGCAGACCTGAAGAGATTGCATCCTCCTAATGTAAGTCTGTTTTAGCTTTCCATGCTTTTACAACCTGCATGGTCCGCAGTGTTCTGAATAGGCAGTTAGTGCTCCAAAACAGAGTGCCTTCAGGAATTACGTAGGCTATGTTTATAGGACTGTCTTAGTACTATCGAGATGACCGGTTTGACTCTCTTTGAGGTGTTCTGACGTAGGTCGGTGCTTGATCTATAGCGGTTGTGCTCCATACAAGAGTAGCAAAGGATATGTATGTGCAACCCTGGTCGATGGCTGTTGATACATAAGCCACTGTATTATCAAGTACGGACGTATTACGGGTCAGTGTTTGATCATGCTAGTGGAGTGCGCTGTAAATTCAGCATCCGATGTTCTTCTATGTGCCTTAGGTGTGCTCGATGGAGACACATTCGTTCTAGACAAGGTTTCTGTTAACAAACGCTCTATTGCATTATTGTGACTGACTTGTGATATGCCACAGGGATATGATGACCTTGAGTCCAAGAATGAACTGTAGTTCATCCCATCATCGACAGTTTCAAAATTGTTTGTTTCATTAAGTTGCAATCTTTTTAAAAAATCTGGTGTGTTGATCAAAAATAATGGGTCATCAACATTATACTTGAAACAAAGTAATATGTTCTCTCCTCCTTGATCGGGATGCAATAAAACCGTACGCCGGATGGGAACCATTGTCTTTCAAGAACCGACGATTGACTGGGAATCTCCACGCGAAGTTGACGGGGATGGGATGACGGGGAATCCCGAATTATGGAACACGGGAAATGGGTGCGCCGCTTGGCAGGGATGAGGATAATATAAATCCCGGCCCCACGTACCCGACCCCGAATGCATTTTTTAATGTTCATTAGAATATAATTAAAACTATGAAAGTTTGTGTTGTATATTAATACTACATGTAACATGTGTGATGTTAAATTAGAAGTATTGACAAATTATTTATACTTGACTTATATTTGTCATGTATATGCCATATTTAGTGAATCGACTACTTTGTAAGTTTGTTAAGTACTAACTTAGATTATTCAACTAATATTTTTACTGAATACACAATTCAATCCATTTTATTTATGATTTTAAGGATATTGTGATATTTTAGTATTTACGATATTGCTTTCAAGTCTGAATGACATTTTAATTAATCAAACTATGTAAAGTGCGCGTTTCTAAGACATTCTAGTATGGTCAATGTCTTCTTATAGCTTCGTTTAGTTGTGTAATTTTATGCTTAATTTATAAGGGCGGGAAAAATCCCTCGAATCTCCGTGGGGATCCCCGAATCCCTATTGGGGATGGGGATGGGGATGTAAAAAATCTGTAGATTTCGCTCCGAAAATGGGGATCGTGGGACGGGGTATGTGGGATGAGGCTTGAGATGACAGGGATGGTGGATAGTCTAGTCGTCTCCCTCCTAAAATCCTGTCGAACCCATTGTGCTATCCGCACTAACCCGTGAACGTCTAGTAAGAAATCAAAGTTGGGTCAATTATTGACCGTTTTATTAAACGTAGTTCGTAATTAGAAGAAGAGGTTGTCATTGACCATTCACGAGGTTCTTGCTTAAGACCGTATAGAACATTTTTCAACGTCGTGTAGACGTGATTTTGGAAATCAGAATCAATAAACTCTTTAGGTTGGCTGTACAGTTATAACTTCTTCTTTCAAAGGACGCATGAGAAAAGTCATTTGACATTCCATTTGAAGATAGTGGATAATCATTTTGTTGCGCAGCAAAAGGCAATGAACATCTGAACAGCCATCAAGACGGAGGCAACAGGAGCAAATGATCCTCAAACTCAATGCTTTCTCTTGCTTATAAACCTTTTAGCCAAGACCGAGCTTTGTTTCCGAAACCACTAATATTTTCTGATCACACTTGTTTCTTCCTGAAGCCATTTGAGAGCAATAACCTTTCTTTGTCCTTAGTGGTTCGTGGACCAATTGTCCAAACTTTGAGTCTTCAGAATTGATTTAGACTCTTCTTGTCGCATGGACTCAATCCAACTATGATCGACAATGCTTCTTTGTCGAGCTTCTTTGTTCAATATTGCTAACGGTTAATGCATACATGCAAACCTCAGAATCGGTAGGTAGCCGTTGACGAGTCATAATAGGTTTGGATGGGTTACCAATAACTTGGTCTAGAGGATGATCTTTTGTACCAGATTGTTGACGTGTCGCTGGTTGACTTGATGGAAATTGTAGCATTTGATGGTTCGAAGATTGTTGTAGATTGAACTGAAAAAGTATTTCCTCTTGCTTAAGAGATAAGTCATATGAACAAGAACTGGTGTTTATTACTCATGCGCGCTAAAATCGCAGCAGATATGGTTTCGCTTGATTGATTCTCATCAGATCTTGTAAAGGATTGTGAGAAGTTTGTTGTCAGATGTTGTGACAACAGGAGGAGCCGTTCATGTGTGTCAACAATGATTGAAGATGTAAAAGGTGAGTCTTCTTGATCGTGATGTCGGGTTGTGCAGCGGGAAGTTTGCATGGTGTATCAGAAGATTTCTGTCGTCAAGAAAATAATCTTCAAAAGACATTAGAACACCAGAAGAACAAGTTATAGATTATTCTCCTAAATCGTCTTTTAAGAAGGAGTATGATCATTAGTACATCTGATGAATTTGGGAAGTTCTTACTCGGCATTGAAGTTGCTGGGTTCTAAATCAGAATCATGGTCAGAGTAGCCATTGCTGTAGCGCATCAAACTTGACATGAATTGTGTCTCAATAATCCTCTTTTGGTGTGACAGTTATATGTATCTCGAAAACCTTCTTGATGTTTTAGGCGAATAAAACCAGTAAAAACCCCAATGGTCTGGCTGTCAGTTTCGTTTTCCCAGTTCATCACGGTATTTGTTGGATAAAACAATGAGCCATAGACATAGTGAATGAATACTCAAGACATTTGGACTTT
Source organism: Tanacetum coccineum (assembly GCA_026074375.1). Taxonomy (NCBI): domain Eukaryota; kingdom Viridiplantae; phylum Streptophyta; class Magnoliopsida; order Asterales; family Asteraceae; genus Tanacetum; species Tanacetum coccineum. Next base: position 31,912 of record BQNB010043798.1, on the reverse strand, counting down.
CGTCCCACGTAACAGCTCCTAAGGTGTTTTATTGTTGTCGTGTGTTGGATGAGTGACTCGTTTGAGTAAAAACGATGATGTAGCAACTCGCTTCAGCCCAAGAAGAAATTCAGGTAACCTCAAAAAAAAAACGCATTGTGCGAGTCGAGCGCCAGAGCAAACAGCGTGTTACGCAGATTACGTCGTGTCTATACTACTCCATTTTGCTGAGTCGTGCGAGCAATTGAAAATTGTGTGCATAATGCCTAACTTTTCTTAATATGCTTTGAGAGTTGCATTCTGGAATTCAGGCCATTATCAGGTCTTGAATCTTGCATATCTTTGGCTTTTGTAATCATTGAGCTTGAGCACTAAATTTCTTGATGATCTTGGAGGTTTTGTCTTTCGAAACGAAAAGTAATAAACCCGATCGTGAATCTAGGAAAAAATGTCATCCATCTATCACAAGAATATACTTCATGTTCCATTGCTCGAAGCTACTCTCATTGGAACGCACCAATCCATATGCCGTCATTCAGATTTAGAGTAATGTCACTTAGAGAATGTCAATTTAGGTTGGGGGAGAAGTCTTTCTTTCTTTTTCCTCTTTCACAAGCAGAATCTAAAGATGATCTTTTCATATTTGAACTTTGGTAATACCATCAACCAAGTGCAAGTTGTGAAGCTCGTCTCTGGCTAAGATTATGATGAGAGCAGTGTCGTCGATGCCCATAAACCATGCTCTGTTGGTTGAAGTTGCTGGGACATGTGAACAAATAGGTAGAGAAGGCGCGAAGAGAGATGAATGGTGAATAAGATATGTGAGTAATTTGAATCAAGTCTGCTTGAGCAAATCAATCTCCTTCCAGGATTACGAACATAAACATGTAGAGAGAGAGAGAGAGACGAAAGCTGTCCAGAATTCCTTCGCGCACATTGTTCTAAACACTGAGAGAGTTGTGTCCAAGACCTTCTACGAGAGTAAATATACATGACAGAAGTGTGATATATTGACATGAGAATATAAGACTCCACATTAAACCTGTGATAGATGCTGCCCCAATAGAGTTGTCATTTCTAGAAATGCGCGAACGATTCCCATGGACACTGTTGTTCAACGAAGTTGTCTTCAATAGTGAACGTTCACCGCTCATATGCAGATTTGAACAACCACTGATCAACAAACCCATAGAACGATCATGGACTATGCAACTCAAGGAGAAACTAATCATGGACAACTGGGGCATTGGACTAGATCCATTCAGATAACTGAAACTCCAGGGTTTCATATTCGAAGATTAAGTTATGAGCATGTAGGCCGTTTGCTTGTTAACAGGTGTCCACATAAACCATTTGGTTGTGATTCAAACATTTTTCCAATAATCTACTTGGTACCCGAAAATCTTGGTTAGCATAGAGAATGTGGCTTAAATGTTTATCATGCATGTTTCTTTCCTTTTTCGTAAACACCTAGATACTTATCTCTAGCTTTTGATGCAGTTGCTTCATTGCTATTCGTTAGGATTTGGAAGTACAGATAGTAGTATTCTAAAGTTCTTAGATTGTGACGCTTCTGTCAGAAAACATAGTGCTTAGGTAGCGTACAAAAGTAGTTTCAGAAGGATTTATGTATCCTAGAATTAACTGAGAGAAGATTCTACGAGCATGTTCAGAATGACATTTAATTTAGCTTAGCAACACATTTATATGACAAGTGAATAAGCACATTTGAGACCAAGATACACATAACAAAGTTTTCGCTTTAGAAGCTCTGGTTTGTAACAGAAACATCATTTACATTCATCGTGTTTACAGCAACTGTAGCAATTGTATATATCTGTTTGCTTATTTTTGTCCTAACATAAAAACTTTTTGCCCTTTCTTTCTTTGCTGTCACATATACTTAGAGGACATCGTAAGACTCTGATTGTCTTGTACAGTTATGATATCTTCATTATGCTTTGGTCGCGTTTTTTTACACTATGATTGTATGCTATCATGTTTCTGTAGAGATAAACAGCCTTCTTAGCCTTGTTATTTGTGATTCTTGTTGTGTGCCATGCTCTGTTACATTCTCAGGGGTAATGGACAATGTTGTGTTTTGAGTAGTGCCCTGGTTGTTGTTGTTATGTGACGTTGTGGAAGTGATGGTTTTGACTGAACATTGGGATTTCGATTAGTGTTTTAAAACATAATCCGTCTGCTTTTTGGAAGAAGCATTTTGTTTATTTTAAGCGTGCGTGACAAGAAGACAAGATTGAGACCATGTCGTTCTTGTCAAACTTAGTAGGTCAGCTGGACTTACATGTTTTCCACCATTATTTTCCATCTAGCTTGTCACTCAGTATGGAGCTGAAAAAGATTCTGATTCTCAGCACGAGAATATCACCATATGCAAGTTTTTCTCAGAGTCATGATCAATTAACTCATCCATTTCCTTTTGAGTTTGAGACGCGAGGTCTTTGTTGATTGAATTACTATTTGATGAAAGTTATTATATTCCATCGTTTTGGAATTATTTTCTGTTCTTTTTATCAAAGAGTTGTTACTTTAAAAAGCCAAAGACAGTCGGTTCTTCATCCTCAAGTTTTCTGTTATGTGTCTAGAATTCCTAGAGAGAGAAATTCAGATGATTGGTTGAGTTTTTATTCTTACGAAGGATCCTTCCCTTTCTGTTTTTTTTTTTCGACTGTTGCAAATTTTAACTCAAATTCAACACTGTGTTTTTACATCTTTGAACATCTTGTTCAAGAGTTTTTCTATTCATGTTGACTTTCTAAACCCTACTTGAATTACTAAGATTTCTTGTCAGCGCGGACTTTGTTGCAAGTGTCCGATCTATAGAGTAAATGGATCTTTTAACACGATTCGAGGATTTGAGATACAGAAACAACCACTAGTCAATATATATGAGAGAGAGAAGTGGATTACTTTCCAAGAGAGTTGTGATTTTCATAGTCAGAGAATCGCCATTTTTCGCTCTTCATAGTTCATCTACTAGATAAACATCCTTTTGCTCCATCGCATCTTTCATTTCTGTTATATGTCTTAGAAATGAGACCTCAAAGTAATGACCAAGTCAGATTCAATAAGAAGTGGTTTAACGTTGAGATCTCCGACAAAAATCTATGTAAGAGCTATTTTTTCTGTGAGAGTATAAGAAGTACATGGTGTGCCTTTTTTAAGTTTCTGTGTGATTGATCCAAATATGAAAGATACATCTGAGATAGAGAGATGCCAAGAGTCTGATTTATTATTAGAATGGTGATAATGCATTGAATCAAAGGTAACTCAGATCTGGTGGCGTTTGAGTATTGTGTAGATTCCAGTAATATCTGTGAGACTAGAATAGGGCAGTAGAAAGTGAAGTGACATGTGTTTGTAGTCAGACGATAAGTGATTCAGTTTTGGTAACAAAGTCATTACGCAAAGTGCATGTTGTCAATTGGTTGTGTGTGAAATCAATTTGTCACACAGAGGTTGAGAGTTGTTCGCAACAGATTTTGGATCATTTGTTTTTTTTAGATTGCATTCTCTGGTTGACTTTGTAAGCATACTTCTAAGAGTTTTCCTCAGAATCTGACTAACATTCAAGAAGGGAATTATCAATAGTAGTATACCTACGTCCTAGATTGCAATATATAAATATTGGACTATTTGAGATAATTGCTTGTTATGTGTGTATACGATGTTCGGATACTACCTCAAAACCATGTTTAATGTTTGATCATAAACCGACAATGGTTTTGGACCAAGCATAAACATTGCTTGTAAAGAATTACCAATGTTGTTTCAACCGAAACAAATGTCAAACATTCTTTGTTTCAGGTTTTTCCTCAAGATCTTTATTTTTATAAGCATGTATCATGATATTATCCTCGTTTGTTCCACTATTTTTCTTTTTAAAATTAAATGTGATTGTTGTTAATTCCTTATTTTTCTTATTTGAAATGTTTGACTTCTTGGCGCATACAGTTAGATCTCGTTGTTTTTCGAGGATCTCGAATAATATCTTGATCACGATACACTTGAGGACTCAAATGTTGTTTTTGAAACACGTTTGCCCTTCATCACTTTCAAGAGAAATTCTTTTAAATAATTGTTATCCTTGGTTATGTATTCAAAACCGGATTCCTTCCTTATACATCACAATTCTGAGTGGTCGAAGTCTATTTTGTTGTTGGACTTTTGAGCCAAGTATCTTTGTTGTTTTGAGCTTCATCATATGCATTCCTAGCAAGTTGTTTCTAATGCACCATGGTCATAAATGTGTGTATGCTTTTTTCAACACTGCCAGTCTATTAACTTTCTTGACAGAATGTCGAAATTGTCCATATTTGCTTTTAATTGATCATCAACAATGGTATGTTAACGTAATTTAGTATGAGGTGGATACACTTTGTTCATCGTGTGTTCTGCATTGTGGATGAACGATTGTGCCTCACTTGCAAAAGGCAGATCCTCATAGCTTGGCTCAGTTGATCTGTAAGTTTGGATCAGCTGAGTTGAATTCTGGCCATGTTAAGATATGTTTTGCAGATATATAGAGTTCTTCTAAAGCTTGACTTGCCATCCTTGAAGCTATAGCAAAGAAGAAATGATCAGGTTGCTTCATCAGTAGAGAGATATTACACCGGCTTAATCTGTTTTGCCAATCACATTGCATCTGTGAAATACTTCGAATCCGAACACGCCATGGCTTGGCGCGTGACATATTCCTAAGCGTATATGTCCTTTTCCCCCGTAAGTGTATAACATTGTCCGTTGAAGTGTTGTCTAATGGTGTCGAATTCTGAAATCAATCCTTTGAAATTTGCAGTCTTCATTTTGTAGCATATTCATTCGGCTCAACAACTTCTCCTTGAACATTAAGCTCGTCTATTATTTCTTCCTACTATTACCAGAATTTTGCTTTGAAATATTCACACTTCACCTTGAAACGACTGCTTGATTTATAGGTAGTTAAACGTAATGCACGAGCGATTGTTTGTTGGCTTAGAGAATTGTAAGTATAGGCTTTGGCAAGTGACACACATTCGCAGATTGCTGTAGGATCTTCAAGAAGTGGGATTGTGAACATATCTGACTCATATTCTTCACATAATCATTACTCAGATGAAGGATGTTTCGTGTCTAAGATAATAGAAGAGGTCGTTCATGTGAAGATGAACCCGTGTTTGTGATGGTGGTGCTACTGTTGAGCTCAAAGGTAGTCATGACGGGCCTTTATGGATAACTTCTTTGCCCTTGAAGCATGACCAATTTACGCTCAAATTGAGATAGATACATATGAAAAGATCATCGAACGAATCAAACTGGCTTAGCCAAACGAATTGAGTTACATGATTTCCAACCATCGGTTGCAAACTATTCTCAGAAACTTTATGTTAATGAAACAGTTGGAAAAACTTCAGTTGTTTCATTCCAAATCATTCATTAATGAGCAAAAACGATTGTAGACTGAAATGGTGACTCTCCATAGTTCAACAACAAATGTTCGCAATTCATTTGTAAACCGCGTTTCTCTGTCAGACTTGGTTTTATATAGTTTTGTTTTTTTCCCCCTTCATCAAATCGTTTCAACTGAGCCGACGATGTTTCCTTGGCTGTCTTCTAAGATATCCAACAATTGTAAATCTCAATTAGGAGAATAGAAAGAAGAATCAATTTCATGAGTTTCCATTCCGCATCATAGTACATAATTCAAGTCGCCTTGAGATCCTCTACGTCTTGCAACCTTGGTATTATTGAACTGTAGTGTGACGGTTCCTTAAACAATAAGGGCCATTTAGTGCTTTGAGAAAGCCACTTCCTGGTTTTCCCTCTTGCGATGTAAGAAATCATTTGTATATCTACTGCCAAAGGTATGTAACTACCCACTCTTTCAAGCATGGGTGGCCTATTCTCAGAACGGGCATCAGTAAGGGATTGTTGTATCGTTTTGGATGTCGACATGTCCTTAGATTCAAAGATTGGATCTGTTATAGTAGCGGAATAATGAGTGGGATTTCAGTTGAGTGTGATATTATCCATACTCTAGGTAAGACGTGTAGTGTGCAAAGTGTGTAAGGTGTTAAATCACATTGTGTTTCAGTGAACAACAAGTGTGATCTTGAAGTACGAAGTACCTTGCTGTCATTAATTAAAATAGTTAACTAGTACATATATTACAGAATGAACGGCAGGAGAAATCTATGTCAAAAAGATAAATAAAAACTCGGTAAACTGGCAAACTACTCCAAATTCGTAGACACTATAAACTCGGTAGCGCTAATTGATTAGAAAATCCAACAGTCTATGAATATATTAATAACCACAAATTCGGATGAAAACGAATTTTATGAAGACTAGGATGTAATCCAAGTGATTCTGACTAAGAATAAGTTCAAATTCGAAACCGAAATTTGTGGTTGTGCCGAGTTTAGTAATTCTTGAGAAAAGGAATATTTTTAACACTTCAAAGACACGTATAAAAACAGATGAATGAGAAGAGTTGAAATGGACTTTTGTAAAGTTATTACCGAGTTTGTACACTTAGTCATACTCCCTATATCACAAATTCGATGGAACCGAATTTGTGAATCTTAACAAAACCTTCGGATAAAAACCGAGTTTAATACCGAATTCCTAATAAACGATTTTTGATAGAACCAAAAGATCGAATATATCTATTACACTGATTTTTCGTACCGAAATTGCTAAATTTACAAGAAAAAGTCTTCTGAAACTCAAAACCACTCTACCGAGAATGCAAAGCTTCAACCGAAAATCAAAACCACACTTCCGAGAATGAATGAAACACTTCCGAGAACACAATAACGTCCAAAAACTCGAAATCACAGCCAAAATCAATCTCAAAACCTCAATAGCACCAACCGAATTGGAATCATTCACTCTTTTGATCTCGGTCGAACAAAATCACGCATAAATCAAGCCACTCTACTTCTTATTGGCGGATTGGATAACTAGATAGGTCCATGATCTTGAATCAATCATATCAAATGTAAGATTAGAGTGAATGAGGGCAGTGTAGGAAAATTCCAAATTTATTTTGGAGGGAAAATGAGAGTTAGTTACAAGTGCATCACCTATAAGAATATTAGAGGGCTATTTATAGGACAAATGGGGCGGTAGATTCCTTTCCTTATTTTCCTAACTTGTCAATACTAGTCCCTAGACTTTGGTTATTATGCTATTTCTTACTTAATAAAGCATATATAATACTTATTACAAGTATATTAAACTATAAATACAGAAATAAAAGACTAATAACCAAAATATAACAAATTCTCATGAATCGATCACTTTTCCATAACCGTAACATTAATTAAACATATACATAATTATACTTAATCATATAACATTCGATGCATCCATCAAAGTTGCATCAATACTCATTCAAATTAAACTCTTCGCAATTAGCTAAATATCAAAATTCATATAGCATTTCAGTTCGTCATGGAATCGAATGTCGTATATGTGTGTGTGTGTGTGTGTGGCGTGTATATATATATAGAAATATTAGTAGATATATATAATTATATTTATATACATAAATATTATTCATACCATGTTGATTCGCCCACCTTGTTACGCATTTAGAATGCAATTTAAAAGGCATCACTACCAGGCACCTAAGGACCGGGAAACAACGCAGCGCCAAATTTTGGACAACCGGTGAAAGACTCAAAAAACTTTTGCAAGACGGTTATAGTCCGGTTGTTTGAATATGGACCCTTGTTATCTCATAAACTGTGTCGCTTTATACCAACTCTGTAACACCCCATATTTACTATCGCAGTTGGATATCCTTTGGTGCTACTTACATTATAATGCACACAAGTCACAGTAAACGACTTCAAAAGAGACGTTTATAAACCAAAATCACATATGATTTTATTTAAAAAAGAATATCAGAGTTACAAGGTCCCAAACCAGTTTAGAAACTATATTTCTAGTGAGTCACATCATGACTCGTTTTCTTAAAATTCCTTTATCGAATGTACAAAATTTTCACCGCTTCCAATCCTGTTTTGCGTGTCCGTCCCATCCAAGCCATCACAAGCACCTAAACTGAGATACATGCTTAAAAACGTCAACACAATGGTTGAGTGAATTCATAGTAGTTGTTGACTCAAGGAACAATTTTGAACATATAGTTTGGTACACATAATTATTTGCTAATTTTAGAACGGCAGTTTGGTTCCACCTCTTCAAAGAACATGTATGTACTTACTAGCAGGCAAGACTACACCCATATTTCTAACTTTTATGAGGCACGTGTACTGACACTCTTTAGACACATTTATTCATCAGGCATGGAATAGGTGTCGGAGTAGTATGCCACCACCCCTTTCTCATATTCAGATGTCGTTACAGTGGTGCTTACAATCGGATCCATACCCGGATCAGGGGGTGTTGAAAACGCCATAGGATCTAGTTTTAGATTGCATTCAGTTTGACTGCTCCATCGGTATAACGTAGTAGCATAGCAAAAAGTGGTATATACTCAGGGCAAGATGAAATTTTGTTGTCATTTCTAACACTTACGTTCTATAGAATTTTATTAGAACTAAACCATTGACATCAAAACCATGTATAAAAGACTGCTTATGATGTCAATTTATAAAACAAGCAAACATCAAGCAATAGTATTAAATCGTACTTGCGTTTGCTCCCAGACTTTCCAGAAAACTCATAAAACGCAAGAAGTACACTAATATTACTTGTGTTCCAGTTGATTTTCTGAAAAACATGCATGTAGTCACCCTTTGCGGGTTGTATAAAACAATTTTAAAACGGTTCTCGAAAAGACAGTGTGGCTATGAACTCACCTTGATGTGATAAGGCTTACTAATCAATAATCAATCAATCGTTTATAAAACATTTAAAACAGTTCAAAAGCGAGGCTATGAACTCACCTTGATCGAAGACCACGATCAATAATCAATCAATCACGGAATGTCATCGATAACGAACACGACCGCGACCTATAATTATGTCGCTCGGTTACTATATAATAAAGTACGATCGAATGATGCGTACATCGCAACGATAGATATCGTATAAAATACACATGTGATGAGAAATCCTCTTGCGCGGCCTAGATCCTAACACTTAGTATACTTTAGATACTATATTTCTTTCAAACATAAGTTGTATCACTTTATTGAAAACTTTCTATTTTCGGAAACTTTCTATTTTTAGAAAGTTACTATTTTTAGAAACGTCCTCGTTCCTTTAAGTTGTCAAACACAAAATATCATGATCGTAATAATAATAGTATTTATTATCTTTATAAAATCCAACAAGTATCTTGTTAACCCTTTTGACATAATAAAGTCAACGTTTGACTTTATTTGACTATTATAAATATATACATTTTTCTTAAATCTGACCCGTCGAAAACGACTCGCTAGATCACATTTTCACGACTCGGACTCTGAAGAGATTTTATGCAAAACGACGTTTCGGACAACTTTTTAGTTTTAGCCGATACCCGAAACTCGAAGGAAAATAATGATTTTGCCCCTGCAAGAATCTGCTGGAACTATTACATTTTTAATATATTGCAGAAATTTGACTTTTAGTTTTGACACGTTATTATGCGATTTCTGTCACACCCCGACAATGGGGGAAACTCGGGAATGCAACATAATGATCAATCATAACACAAGATACAAAATAGAGAAAACTTCAAGTGTTACGAAGACCATCAACCTCGAACAACCTCGAGTAATGTCCCAAATCACTATCAAAATTCACAATCTCTTACAATTATCCAAAAGCCCTCACAGAGGTCCAAATCCAAACTTAAATCAAAATTTCCAAATACTAAAGCCGAATAATGAACAAGCAAGACTTCACATGAAAATCCACACCAGATACTTCTAAGCCTGCTATCACACATCACCAAACTATTCCTCTTTCACTTCACCTGAAAATGATACTCGAAAATGTCAACAATAATGTTGGTGAGCTCGTAGGTTTGACCTTAAACCCAAAAGCAATCTACTTCATTTCTAATTAGTTATGCAAGATTCAATAGGTTTACACATGCAATTATTCAAAATTGATCAAATCACCAAAATAAATATAGTATAAGCCTTAAAAATACTTACAAAGCTTACATAAGCAAGGTCGGACCAAACTCGGACCCGAACTCAAACTACCAAAATACCCATTGCATGTTGCGTTTCTTTAGTGGGATATGTAGGCCTCGATACAAGGATTAATATTTTGTAAACGGATCTTAATGCATGTTGGAAAATCAACGGGAAATGGTGGTGTAAAGGGTGGCCGGTCGTGGAGAGGACAAGGAAGAGAAATTTTTTCTAAAAGAATTATAATGTGTGTATGTGTGGATTTATATAGAAAATAAGTTTGAACACTTGACACTTTTAGTCCCTCCTTCTTTAAGTCCTTTTATTTTAGGTACATCATCATTGTTTCGTTATTTTAGTCGACCAAAGACTCGGGTTTTATAAATTCATAATTAATTTTCTTTCGTTGACGTTATTTTATTTTTAAAACATTTAATAAAATGTTAAACCACGTAAAACACGACTTTCAAACACGGTTTTTACGAAAACTCGGGGAAAGCCATAAAACACTAAAATAAATATAGTTTCGCTCTCGGAGCAAAAATATAAAAAATTTTCAAATTTTCTCAAACGCTCAAACGAATAGAAATTGGAACTCAGCTTGCGAAAATAGCAAAATAATAATTTTTTATCAAATCGGCCCAAAACGAAAACGAGTATTCTAATTCAATCATAGGAAAGTAAATAATGGTTGGGATTAAATGTCGGCCTAAAACTCGGGTTGTTACATTCTACCCACCTTAAGGGAGCGTCGTCCCGGTGCTCAATTTGACTTATTCGTCCTAAGCTCATACATAGAGATATAGGCTTTCATCTTCGAACGAACTCATGCGTTCTCGCGTGACGGGCACGCGACGTTACATTCGCTAAATACGAGGCGAAAAATCGACACTAAAACAATGGTAAATCTACCAACGAAGTATATACATATACGCGATCGCTCTTGTCAAAGAGGACATAAACAAGCCACGGAAACATCCGGGAAAAATCATCACGTCGTTCTCAAAGGAAGACTTTAAACGAAAGATCAACCCAAATCTTAGTTTGGTGATCATGCCAACAAAACAAAGCGCACATCGCTACGCAAAACTAAAACATACATCGCTAACCAAAATCAAAAATATACATCGCTAACCAAAACCAAAATATAGGTCGATACAAAAACCCAAAATATTCGTCGCTAACCAAAACAAAATATGTCGCTACCAAAACCAAAATATACATCGCCCTCCCGGTCTCATTTAATAACGCTCCACCGGTTGCAAAAACATTCCGGAGTACATATGACTCCATCAAATGCATTATAGCACTATTTATACATAATCACATAATCACATATTCGCCAATTTATAGCGACTTCGCATTTCGGTACCTATACTGAGGCATTTCGTCAAAGTCTGCTTATAATTAGCCTTGGCGAAAATTTAATACACATCTTGCTTATAAGTAAGGTGTGTGGTCTGAGCATATAAGCCATGCTAGCGTACTAATAGCCTTCGCAAATAAACAGGGGTAGGCATACCCAGCAACCCATACCATATCATATATCAGACAATAGCATTTAGACAATTTAGTTTACATACTTTTTCACATAATCAGGCAGCGGAGATTCCGCCGATCCCATTTCGCATTATACCATGCTTGCTAAATAGTCAAGCCATCTTAGTCAATAAACCCTGGGTAGGCGTACCCATCCGATCCAAAACTTAATGCCATATTATTGTCAATACTAAAGCGACCTAGGCGCTTACTATTAACCAAAAGCACCTAAACACGTAGAGCACATTTTTGCGCATAATTCGGCGGCGATAGTTCCGCAAGAAAACATAAAGGATCAATTTAATTTACTCGAGCATCAAGGATTCAATAACCACGCCTTTCAAAGACAGTGATTTCAATTGTCCCTTATTAGACTATTTTCACGATTGGTTTAATTCTAATATAACCTATCGGTCATCAGACATATAGACTGGTCGCATCTTGACCGCAACGCACATTCGTTAATAATTTCTTCTAAATTCCCGACTTCGTTCCCTTTGACTCGAGGCGTAAGCTATTTCGATTGATCCTCCCTAGGGGAAATGGTGACGCGATGTCGCCATTGAGTTCCATTAGGGTTCTCGATTTTCTTCGCTCGGCTTTGCGCAACAGAGTCGTTACATTCATGGCGTTAAGTTACCACTACACATAACTTTAAGTCATGGGTCGCTTTCGTGTCTATACCAATCTTTGACGGTCACAAGTTTATATACATCAACAAAATACCGCTAATTAATGTCGAGCAACCACGCACATTCAATAAGCAACTCTTCCAAGCTCTAATTACTCATTCCTTTTGACTCAGGTGTTGGTACTTCGATTACTCTCCAGAATGGGAGGATTGTCGCCATCGAATTTTACTAGAGTTTCAATCGTTCGCTCCTCTACACGCATTTCGGTCTCTTCGTCAAGGAGTAAGAGATACTACACCCAACTTTAAGTCAGGTGTCACGTAGCTCTTTATACCTGTCCTCGACGATCAAGAAACACTTGTTAAACAATATTACTACCATTTTCCATTTCGGGGAAAGAAGTCTTCTTCACGGCCATCGGTTGCTATAACCAAGGCAATACACACATTTGATGTAGGAGAAGTCTTCTCCATTTCGCACATCCAATATCGGAGTTATCAAATTTCCCCCATGCTTTCATCCATTTTGGCGGACTTATGACCTCAAGAAGATCTTTTCTCAATGTCTCGGTATCAGGTTTCTCGGTATCTCACCATCTAACCAATTTCATTCATTTGTTACGTAAACTACCGGGTATGTGTATATATATATCCATTCGCAATGACATTCTATGCCAATACTAGTTCTCAAAAATTCGTCGTTACACGGCATGCAGATATTCAATCCGACTTCATACTAAGTCTCGCTATAACAAGCAACCGGTCCACTTCTTAAGTGACCTAAACTCATAGTCCATCTAAGTTACTTACTACACGTCTAAATATCGATTCTCGACAAACAATCTCCTACAACAAACTACCGATCTTTTCTACAACGCCCTAAATCTCGCTCTTATCTAGACATGCTCATTCCGAACAATATCATTGGCATTTCTCTACGGAACGACTCGGTCACCATGACTAACATGAGACTCTCTCCATGTAGTCAAATAAGATTACTTGCATAAGGGTCCAAAATTTAGGGCAAAACATTTTTCTCTTTCAAAGAGTCTCAACTCGATTATTTGTCTAAAAATTCTTTTTTTTTTTTTTTTTTATTTTTTTTTTTTTTTTTTTTTTATTTTTTTTTTTTTTTTTTTTTTTTTTTTTATTTTTTTTTTTTTTTTTTTTTTTTTTTTTTTTTTTTTTTTTTTTTTTTATTTATTTTTTATTTTTTTTTTTTTTTTTTTTATTTATTTTTTTTTTGTTGTTTGTTTTTTTTTTTTTTTTTTTTTTGTTGACATTTTTTAAGGGTGACGATTAACCCCGATAAATTCTTCCACAGTTTAAAATCAAAGTGGAAATTCTAATTTTGAAACACCATATTTTAAAAATATTTCCGTGGGGTTGCATAAATATTTTCAAATGATTTGAGATCGGCAAAATTTATAGAATAACATTTTAAAAAGAAATTTGATAAGTGTTTAAAATGATTCATGGGTCAAAATCAATGATTTGTAAAATGTCATCATGTTGATTTAAAGTTAAAGATCATAACAAGTATAAGAAATATCAAGTAAAGGGTTAACGAAGAAGATTACACGCGCATAGAGTGCTAGCCGGGACGCTACATTTTCCTAAAAATCAGGGATCCATACCGAATAAGATGAAATCAGGGTGGCAATGCATCTCTAGCCAAACCACCACATGTTACTAGGACATCACCTACATAGCCACTGGAGCTTAAATCAAAACCATGACTAAAGAATGCACAATCACAACACTGACGATAAGATGCAAACTTTGAGGAAAACATACAACAACCCAATAACCTCTTTAGTTTATGGTGATTTTTGGATTCTACACTCTTCATCATTTTCAACGCATCTCCTAAACCGTGAGTCCACAAAGGTCGAAACCATAAATTCAAATCTAAGTTTGTTCAATATTTGAACCTCCAGTTTCATATATTCAGATGTTGCCATACAAATTCTTGGACTTATTACTTATTCAAATTCTTGTCTAAATTTTTTGACTAGTTTTGTCGTTTCGGCGATAACACATTCGTCGAATGTCAATATAACTCCATATGAATTCCTACATGTACCGAGGATGTCTTTCTACCTTCTAGTACAATTTCCCTAGGTATTTAATACAAAAATATTTTAAAACACTCCTTAAAGGTTGCTAATCAAGCAGTCTATAAGAAAATTGCGCAATTTTTGTAGCTTACGATACGATTAAAAGTTGAAATCTATGGATTACCAAATTGAAGGTAATAGACCTATGAGTCCTCTACAAGTACCATAATTTCATTTTGAATAGTTAATACAAAAACATCGATTTAATTAATATTTCCTCTCTTAGGCTTTCTCATTCCTCTACCTCATCTACCAACTTGTCCACCCATTCCCCTCCTTGTGATGCGACAATAGGCCGGCCATCACTTTGGCGGCATTATTTATACGAGGAAGAACATGGGTAACGTTAGGTACGAGGGTTGGCTAATATATATAAAGGCCATAAAACACGAAAATCAAATAATCATGCTATCGGATCAAAACCAGAGGTAAAGATCTCAAACCCGGCTTGTAATTACCCAATACTTAGGAATTTTCACCAAACCAACTAAAACATAAACAACACTAGATACATACCAGAACAATACTCATATACGATCCCATGGTGTCAACACTAATTTGAGCTAGCAGGATGACGTAAGTATACGTGAGTCGCGATACATTTATAATTACGTTGGCCACCGTATTTATAACTGCATCTCGTCCCCATGCATACCTAGTACCAAAACCCGCACATCTCAGTGAATGACTTTACTATTATCATAAAACGCGAACATGCACAAGCAATCAAAAACAACATACCACATACATAGATCTACAACCCAAGATACATTACAGAATCCTTCAGGTCAAAATCATTTCAAAAACAACAAACAACCTGTCGGTTCGAAAAAGTCTTCTAAACCCAATTCAAATCCAACCAAACACCATTACAAAGTCGTGCCTAATCATTTGGCACACTTCTACGCTAGTTCATTTGGCAAACTTTTAAACACAAAGTTTATGGGTCCAGAATGCTAACCTTTAGACTTAATAGGTAGGAGGTCCACTGCAAGAGGTAAATAAAACACAACACGGCAGAAATTTAATTTTGAACACAAAACCTTATGGGTTTCCAAAATTCAACCTTCAAGATTTACTAGGTAGAGGTCTATGCAAGGGAATCAAAACATAGCACGACAACTTTATTTGAAAGTTCCCAAAAATAGACATTCCCAAATGACTCATAACACGGGAAAATCAAACACACGATCTGGAGATAGTGTCGCGTCCATAATGTTTATATTAGCAATGGTCGCATATATTAATTAAACATATACAAAATTATACTTATCATATAACAACGATGCATCCATCAAGTAGCATCAATACTCGTCAAAATTAAACTCTTCGCAATTAGAGAATATCAAAATACATATAGATGTCAGTTCGTCATGGAACGAATGCCGTATATGTATATATTTACAGATATACATAAATATTATTCATACCAAGTGCTACCCACCTTGTTACGCATTTAGAATGCAATTAAAAGCATCACACCAGGCATCTAAGGATCGGGAACAACGCGCGCGCGGATATTGGACAACGGTGAAAGACTCACAAAAACTTTTTCAAGAACGGTTATAGTCCAGGTTTTTGAAAACGACCTAGTTCGCTATAACCAGTGCGCTGATACCACTCTGTAACACCCCTAAATTTACATCGCAGTGGAATATCACTTTGGGGTGCTACTTCATAATACATGCACACAAGTCACAGTAAACGACTTCAAAAGAGACGTTTATAAACCAAAATCACATATGATTTTATTTAAAAAGAAGATCAGAGTTACAAGGTCCCAAACCAGTTTAGAAAATATATTTCTAGTGAGTCACATCACGACTCGTTTTCTTAAAAATTTCCTTTATCAAATGTACAAAATTTTCACCGAGTTCCAATCCTTGATATCCGCGTTCCGTCCCATCCAAGCCATCACAAGCACCTAAACCTGAGATACATGCTTAAAAACGTCAACACAATGGTTGAGTGAATTCATAGAGTTTTCAAGTAACAATTAGAACATATAGTTGGTTCCACAAAACATTTATAACCTTAGAACGTAGTTTGGTTCCACCAAAAACATGTATGACTTGCTAGCTGTTGATCCCAACTCAAGATCTAATCCTTACCTTGTAAGGTTAAGTTACCTTGGATAAATCCAAAATAACTATGGTAGAAACTTTGTGTGTATATTAAAGAGTATGCGGAATCTACTTCTTTAATACTTAGAAGAATATCAATAAAACAGTAAATATGAATGAACAATGGTGTTAACAAAAAGTTCCAATTTTATTAAGATCAATAATACGAGTACTCTGTCTAGTACTAGGGTTTACAACCTTGAAGCTATGAAAAATGTAATGTGTGGTGCGTACAAACTCAATAACCTAGGACCTCCTTTTATACACCAAGGAGTCCTTTACAAGATAACTACAAATCTTCTAAAATATTAATCTTATACGAATCTTCTAACTATATAAGATATACACTGAATATCTTCTATACATATCTCTTCAAGTAATCTTTATCTTTTAATCTTTTCTCTGTCAGTATAAACTCTTCCAGCAGTTGTAATCTTTCAGCAGTTGTAACTTTGTACCAGCAGCATTAAGTTAAACTAGTAGCATTAACTTTTTGTACTAGCAGCACTAACTGAGCACAAGCAGCATTAACTACTTAGAATATTTTCTTTATTCTTCAATAGCAGTACTAACTTTACTCTAGCAGTACTAATATATACTAGTAGTACTAAGTTACATTACCAGTAGTAACTAGCAGTAGTAACATACACTAGCAGTAGTAACTTATACTAACAGTAGTAACTACTTATACTAGCAGTACTAACTACTTAGCATATATTTCACTAAGATTACAAGCAGCACTAAGTTATACTTAGCAGCAGTAACTCTAACCTTATCAGCAGTAACTTCAAGAAGTCTTTTAATCCCAACACTGTTCAACAATATCATGTCTAAGAATTACGTCCAAGGACCTTGAAATGGATCCGGAATGTATTTCCTTTAACGTCTCATACATCCTAACCCTCTGCCAATCAGCAAACTTACTCTCTTGTCGAAGAAGTGTCCACCATCCTTTCTTTTTTTGGTGCAAAAGGGTTAAAGATATATTATTAATACCAAACATACAATGTATTCAAACAACCTGAGTTGGACATGCCCAACTATCAGATATACCAAACTAATCTATTAGATATCAGATACAAAAACAAACAGGACACTATCTTGCAATCTCATAACAGAGAAAACAGAGAAAACAGAGATGGCTGCTTCCTTTATGAACACTGCACCAGTCCATATCAAGAACAATCACCCATATATTGTAAAAGACCATAGCTTCATAACTACATTTCCAGACCCTTCTCTCATTTGATTATTCAACCAGCACCTACAATAACTAAACAAGGAGAAAGGCGGGCATCATTATGTAAGTTATAGCCCCCATACCTCTTTACTAAGGGGTTATACCGGTTACCTACATTTCCACCAAAGTGGCATCAGTAACTAGGAACACACACCCTTAGTGAGTACCAACCAGACCTCTATACAACTCAAAACTAGGACCAATTAGCATCATCTTACACTGCTCACTATTCCTAGTTCTTTGAGCTATATCTGTAGATCAATACCCTCCACAATAAGAAACCTACTTTATGGACAAGCAAAGATAATGATAGATTGAATCCACTCAATCCTCCGAAGGCCATCAAGCAGACTTAAACAACCATTATTAAGCCACCTAAAGTACAAGGCCATTCATTGAATTTTGATCTCAAAAGCAAATGTAATAAGAACAGGCTCTTAAATGCAAAGCCACAATATTGATCCTCCATACTGATCAATCAATGATTCATGAGGACATATTGTCAAGAAGTATATAAACCACAGGAAATTACCTTATGACAGATCTATAAAACCAGTAAAGCATGATTACAAGTCTGAAATCCTCCCTAGGCCAATCACAAACAAGCAAAATACCTTTAAAGATTCATAGAACTATCAAGATACCAGCCATTTGACTTTTGACATTCAAAATAAGGATATACTATGCAGACTGCCTTTCCCCAAACACTCCTTTAACTGTTTTGAGCTTTCGTAATCTGCACATATTTAAACTTGATACACCATTCTACTTCCACAGACTCCACGAATACAGTTTTTATAACTCTCATACTGCTAAGTTTAAGCTTCACAGTATCTAGAATTACTCCACCATCCTTTCTTGGCACACATAGGAATCATACATATCATAGGCTATCATCCATAAAAACAAAAATGATACAACCATTAACAACAGCACAATTCCCAAAACAAAACATGACTTTAATAGAAAGACATAAATACAAACCTCGGTGTACTTATCTCCCCTTGAGCACTATCCTATATAGGAGTAACCTGAACTTTATAAAAACCTGCATCAAAATCAGTCTCATCATCAAACCTCCCCTGATCCTCTGCATCAATTTGAACCAAAGTAACTCATGCATCTTGATCAATTTCTTCTATCATACTCCTCCCCTGTTTGGAAGGATCCACCTCATCCAAATTCTCATCAGCAGAAGACTCAACTCTAACTTTAAACATCTCTGGCTTCATGTGTTTTGGAGTTCATGCCTTTCCCTCTCTTTTCCAGTTCTTACTCTTATTTCAACCTTGTTAATCAGCAAATCTTGAGCATTCCCCTTTGATTTTTTAAGGAAAGAACTCGTTCAGACAGTTTGGTACAAGTTTCCATCAATTCCTTTATAAGTTTAATATTGTCCTCCCCACTTCTAAGTGTCTAACCTCTTGAGAGAGGTGGATCATTAGACTCTGTAGGTACCCTCTCAGACCTAGTCTAAGTAATGGAACCCCCCATGGCTTCTTGGCACCTAGGACTACCACCTGCACCAATTCCCCGAGGAAGAGGCACATTAGGCATTGTTGTGGATTGGGTCCTATTTATGTTACAACTAGCCTGATCTGCATTGAAGCTAGCAGCAGTAGTGGCAGCCCTTTCCACTATGTCATCCCACTCCTCATAGACAGCCTCATCTGCTACATTGGGGATAGGCTCACTAGTTTAAGGTAACTCAGTGACCTTGTTTAAGGCTTGCCTGGGTGTTTGAGTCTTTTGGTGTGATGATGATTACAACATGTAAGGAGATTGGTTCTTCATTGCGTAGTTGACATTAGAAGGTGTGGTTGGGGTCCAGAGGGATGTCCTGAACTTCACCACTCCTTCTGCTTGAATTTCAGCATACTAGGAAACTGTATGTGTGTTTCCCCATAAAAACCTCTTCTATTGCTAAAAAAGTTTTAGAGATAAAAGTAGGAGCAATATATTTTTTGTTGTGGGGATTAAGTAATATGTTGTTCTTGTTTAAAAATATTTGATGAAATCTTGGATACATTAAAAATTTATATTTACTATCCAAGTTTTTCACCATACCATCAAAAACCAATTTAGAAAAGTTAAAAGTTCTATTTGTGGCCAAACAAACAATAGCAGTTGCTATATTGCTACTAAATTGTTTCCAAGAATTTTTCTTAGGACTAAGATAAGTTTAGATTGTATGGATCTAAAATCTCCACTGAGGGGGAACATTTAACTTTTATGAAAAATTATTTTATCATCAGTTAAAGAACATATCCATCAGTGTAGATTTGATCAAAAATTTTTAGAATATGGGCCAAAGACAAATACCATCTGCATCAGGCTAATTAGTGAGATTTCTCCTAACAGATGTTTCAGTAAAAGTGAATTCTTTGCCATCAATTGTGGCAGTTATCTCTTGTTCTCTATTATCAACTGTTCTGAACAGTAGCAGTCTGCCAAAACTTTTTGATGAGAAAAACATAAATAGTAGGATTCTTAGTAAGTGCATACCTTATATGACTACCATTGAGAAAATCTACTATCTCTTAGAATCCTTCACTCCCAGTTGGTTTCTTTAGATAAGCAACCATGTTGTGTTTGTCGCAGAATTCCAAATTCGCCATTAGAGAATGAGTTATGATTAGGATTCTGGGTTTATGATCGTTGGAGAATTATATATGATTGGCAAAAACAATTTAGATTATATAGTTATCACTTAAGATTTTGGATTGGACTGACTGAATAAATCATTTCTTTATTGTGAAGAAATCTGATAAATTAAAGAAAGATCAAGAATAATCCAATTTAAAAAATATATAATATCTCAACGTCTATAATTAATTAATGAGAAACGGTTATTGCCTAAACAGCATTAACGGTAACCCAGCAGTACTAATATTAGTTTAACAATATTAACTTTTTGCTTAGTAGTACTAAAATTTGTCTAATAGTATTAACCCTTTCTTTAATAACTATACAACAACATGCTCTATTCATTACAAGCACACTAAGAAAGACATATAGACATGTGAGTAATACATAAGGATCCATATATTATACATAATTCATGAAATAAAATTTTAATAAGCTGTTAACCAAACCAAAATACCATTTTTAACCCCAGTTCATTCCAAAGTTAGACGGTCACAGACTTCCCACAAAGTATTCAAGAGAGTGATGAGAAATATCCTTAGATGATAATAGTACCTTCAGGATTCCAAGTTTAATATTAATACATAAAGATAATTATCACTAAAAACCTTTTCACTAGTGGGCATGGTCCTAAGATCAGTGCATGAGTATTCTAAGAATACCCTAAGACCAGTGTGAGGTTATACTGTATCATCTCACCAAATCCAACCATACTGCTTTGCTTAACCTGCAGATGTTAGTCTAAAACCAAGAAAACACAATCTAAGCCATTTGCTTCTTGACAGTATCAATTTTGACTAACAGTATTAACATTATACCAACCAGTACTAATTGACATAACTAACAGTACTAATCCTTTACAAAACTTTACAAAAACACAAAGAGATTAAGACTTTAAGGATTTTGCATTCAGATACTTGCAACCAAGTACTGAAACCTTTCAACATCAAATCTATTTGTAAGTAAATCTGCAAAATTATTATCTGTATGTATTTTAACCATTTGGATTAACTTTTTAGCATTGCAGTCTCTTATAAAATGATGTCTAATCTTAATATGTTTTGTTTTAGAATGATAAACAGGATTCTCAATAGCACATATAGTACTGTTATTGTCAATATAGATCATAGTGTGCATAAAATTATACCCATAATCCAGCATTTGATTCTGAATCCAGAGTACTTATCCATAACAACTAGCAGCAGCCACAAATTAATGCTTCAGTTATAAATGGCAACCATAGCTTGCTTTTCTTGCACTGCCAAGATATCAATCTGGCTTCTAGAAAAAATAAAAAACATAAAAAAAATAAAAAGAACTGACAACCCTCAATATGTAGAACTTTCTACTAAACTGTGCTCCAGCATATTCACGATTATATATGCTACCAATTCAAATGGAGTATCTCTAGGATACCAAAGGCCTAATTTAGGTTGACCTTTAAGGAATCTAAAAATTCTTTTGATAGCATGTAGGTGTGAAACCTTAGGTGTAACTTGAAATCTGGGACATACATAAACTGCATACATAATGTCTGGTCTAGATGATGTAATACATGCAATGATCAATCATGGATCTGTAGAGATGCACATCTACATCATCACCATCTGCATCATTGACCAAAGTCTTCTCTGTATCCACTGGAGTGCTAGCAGACTTAACATCTGAGAAATTAAACTTTCTCAAAACCTCAGCAACATATTTATCCTGGCTGATAAATATTCCATCTTCCTTCTGCTTCACTTGCAACCCTAAGAAGAAAGTAAGTTCTCCCATAGAACTTATCTGAAACTTATCTTTCATCAGCTTTAAAAATATAATACACAACTCCTTCTTGGTAGAGCCAAAGATTGGTCATCAACATAGACTTGTACAAGCAAAATATCTCCTTTTTGCCTCTTGATAAATAAGGTTTGATCTATCTTTCCTCTATGAAACCTATTGCCTAATAGATACTTGGCTAAGGTTTCATACCAGGATCTTAGAGCTTGATGCAAACCATAAAGTGCTTTCACCACTTTGTAGACCTTGTCAGGATGGTCAGGATCTTCAAACCCTGGAGGTTGACACACATATACCTCCTCTTCAATCCTTCCATAAAAAAAAGCACTCTTAACATCCATCTAATACACCATAAATCCCATAAATAAAGCATAAGCTAAGAACAGCCTTATTGCCTTAATTTTGGCTACAGGAGCAAAAACTTCATCATAATCTATGCCTTCTTCTTGTGTATAACCCTGTGCAACCAACCTTGCTTTGTTCTTAATCATAATTTCTCTATCATCTTTCTTGTTCCTAAAGACCTATTTTGTACCAATGACCTTCTTACCCTTAGGCAAATCCACCAAAATCCAAACTTTTTATAGTTTGAACTGTAGTAGTTCTTCCTGCATTGCCTCTAGCCAAGCAGGATCATATAGAGCGTTAACAACCCTTGTGGGTTCTATTTGTGATAAGAAACAAGCAAACAAACAAGTATTAAGGTCTTCATGAGTTTTCCCTTCATATACAACACTGATAAATCCTTGTTCATTAGTAGGCTTTATCTTGCTTCTTTTTTGTACTGGTGTATTCAGTCTTCTAATTACTTGCTTGAGTGGATGATTCTTGTGACTTCTGGTAGTAGGAGTAGGATTGACATGGATTGAAGACTCCAAATTAGTAAAGTCAGCCTCTCTATCAAATACATCATAACTTTTCAATAGTCTCCAAACATCATCATTGGATCATCTGGATATTTATGTATTAGAAGTTTCTCAAATCAAAATAATCTCATTTGAAATTCTACTTTATTTATCTGAAACTTCATCATGCTTCTTTCCAGTGTCACCAGAAGGTGGTGATCCAACATCATCAGAGATCTTTGGAGAAGAATCAAATAATGGTAAACCATCATTCCATAGTGGCATGCAAATATAGTCTTGGGTAGATCCTGTCTCCATGCTAGATTGACCTGCACCAATACTATCTTTTGTACCTGCAAAATCATTAGAGTATGACCTGCAACCAACTGGCACATAATATCATTGATTTTGTTAGCATGTCAATATCAAACAGCCATTCTGGTCCTTTACCTGCAATAATAGGCTTATCCTCCAAGAACCTAACATGCAAGTTTTCTTCTACTTTTCTAGTTCAAGTGTTATATACTCTAAAAGCCATACTATGCAATGAGTATCCAACAAAGAATCCTTCATCTGACTTTCCATCAAACTTGCCTAAATAATCTAAGGTATTAAGAATGGTAACATGACACCCAAATGGTCTCATGAAGCTTAGAGCAGGTGTTCTACCTCTAAATAGTTCATAAGGGGTCTTGTTATGAGGCTTAACTACTAATACCCTATTCTGCACATAGCAAGCAGTATTAACTGCTTCAGCCCAAAATGTAGTAGGTAACTTAGAGTCAGCTAACATGGTTCTAGCAGCCTCAATTAGTGTCCTATTTCTCCTCTCAGCAACACCATTTTGCTGAGGAGTTCTAGCTACACTAAATTCCCTTCTAATACCTTTCATTGCACAAAAATCATTCCTTAAACACTATCTTGGACCTGTCCTATTGTCCACATATGAATATCATGAACTTGTCTAAGAACTAGAGTTTTCTATCTCTTATAGAAACTTCTAAAGATGCCTGTAGTCTCATCCTTAGATGATAAAAAGAAAACCCAAGTAAATCTGCTATAATCATCAGTGACAACTAACCCATATTTCTTATGCATTAAGCTGCTCACAAAAGTAGGAACAAACAAATCCATATGCAACATGAATAAAGGTTGAGAAATAGAGTTCTGAATCTTGGGTTATTTACATAGAGGCTTTATGTTGGCTATTCCTTAAGGCAAGCAATACAGGGTTTTGGCATTTTCAAAATGTTTTAAAGAAAACCTCTCACAAGAATTTCCTTTACAATTTATTAATATTTCTAAAATTTAAATGACCAAGCCTTCAAGCCATAGCATTGATTCCATCAAGTGTTGCCTTTGCAACAAGACAATTAAACTTTCTTTAGGAACAATATTCTACATATCAACATATGTACATATTGTTCTTTCTAGAACTCTAAGTAAAAAAGAATCTGACTCTCATAGGTAAACTTAAAGAGTTAGGAGACTAAACAAGACATTCAGTGTCAGTAAAAAGAACATTGTTATTTCTGTCACACATCTGTGAGACACTAAAAAGGTTAAACTTTAACTCCTTGACAAAGTAAACATCCTCAAAATCAAGCTTATCAGTTTTAAGAGTTCCTTTACCAGTAATTTTGCCACCATTTTCTCCTCTCCCAAAGGTAACATATCCTCCATTGAATTCCTTAAAATCTGAGAGATAGGACATGTTCCCTGTCATGTGCCTAGAGCATCCACTGTCAACATATCCTTGATCTTCTTGTACGTTTTGTGGATGACCCTGCATATAAAAATAAGGAAATTAGTTTCCTTTGGGGACCCAAGCCATCACTGACTTGGATCTGCTTCGTGCATCAATATAGTTATGTCTCTTGAAAGTAATTGATGCACTATTAAGTTTGGAAGGTCTCCAAACCCAACATGATGAGGCCTTAACAGCATTAACCTGATTTACCTGACAGCATTAAACAACATGCTGCATTTTAGCCTAGCAGTAATTACAACGCTTTGGTCTAGCAGTGTTAACTGCATTTGCTCTATCAGGTGATAAATAGTCTCCGCTAAGCATATTAACTTTTTAGCTAAAAATTTTGTTAGTTAATGCTATTTTTATTTGATAGGGCCTCTTTACAGTTGATTGTGCTAATTTAGAAAAACAATACATTTTTGTCTAGCACTATGACGGTAGTTTTGTAGATGAGTATTATTACAGGCCTAGTAGTAATAATGTACTTAGTCCAGTTTTCATTAAAAAGTTCTTGAGCCATGTTTCCGTGTTGCCACTAGGTGAGCCTTATTAGCGAATTGTAATTCACCCATGTATAAATTATTCCCAGAAACCACCCTTTCCCCTTTTAATGAAATACGTACAGTTTAGCATGCCACATGGTCAAAACTTCCACAGACAAAACAACTTTATTGTACATCACAATAGTTACTTCCTAGCTGTTGGACATCGGTTATTTCAGTTTCTTTGATTTCCCACTAGGACCTTGTGACCTTACATTTCACAAACATTAAAATTTTTTTCTTGTTGTTTAGTTCTTACCAATGCTATCCCTAAGTAAGAGAAACATTTTCTTCTGTAACTTATCATTTGACACCAACTCCTCAACCAATGGGGCATCAGGAGTTTCCCTAACCTCATTAGAAATAACTTCACTAACACTCTTACTAGTCTTAGGTCCATATCCTTCAAACTCAGGCTGTTGAAACTCCTCTAGACCAGAGTTGGACAAATCAAGCGTTGGGGGTGAAAATAACCTTGTATGGGGAGGTGGAACAGCATTATAGCTTACAAACCCTACACCCTTTCTACTTTTATCAGTTATCTGACTCCCTATTAATTTGACTAGACTCTTAGAAGCATTATCAAAATTTTCAATTTTAAGTTGATTGCTTTCTTTTTCTTGTTTAAGCTTTTCTAAGTCACTTTTAAGCATACTAATTTTTGAGTCTTTATATGAGATATCTCTTTTTAGAACAGCAAGTTGCTCACAAAAAATAACCTCATTCTTTTTGTAAAAGACAAGTTGCTCTTTTACAGATGTTAACCTTCTTTTATATGTAGCTAAATTGAACTCAGATTTGTTAAACTCCATTCTTAGATCATCAAGTTGAGTTTTAAGAGTTTCAAAGCTTTTTAGACAGGTTTTTGAACAAGTTTTGTCATTATTTACCTCAGAGTCTGAAAAAGCCATAAGAGCCATGTTTGTAGGGACTTCTTCATCTGCCATATAGCTCTAGTCAAAACCAGATCCATCAATAGCCACCATGGCTTTAGAAGAAGTTTCTTCCACATTTATAGTCTTTCTAGAGCTGTCTTGATTCCTGTTCCTGCTATCTTGGTTCCTAGGTCCTCTGCACTTCCTTACAAAGTGTCACATCTTGTGACAGTTGAAACACTCCATCTTGGACTTGTCATATCTAGTTGTGTCAATCCCGTTGATAATGATCTTTCTACTAGTATTCTGGAAAAAAGCTTCTTGTCCTCATGCTCAACAATACTAACTGCCACTTCAAATCCATCTCTTCTGAGTCATCTTCACGGATTTGTTCAAGGTCCTCATGTACAAGTTGATAACCGTTTGGTTGATTGGCCAAAAATGCATAAACAGTGGCATCACTTAAGTTAGCAGTACTAACTTGAGTGCTAGCAGTGCTAAATTGAGTGCTAGTAGGGCTAACTTGAGTGTTATCAGTACTAACTCTATAAGCAGTATTAACTTCATTAGTACTACTAGAAGATGACATAAAATCCATGTTCTGAGAACTTGAGCTTGAGTTTGAGCTTGCAGTTCTTTTAACCTCTTGTTCAACAATCTTGAAATTGTTGTAAAGATCATCAAAGCTCATTGTGTCTAGATCGGGTTTATTTCTCCAGACCACAATATGAGTATTCCACTCAGAAGGCAGACTTCTTAAAAAATTTAAATTGAGATCTTATTGTGTAATATTTTCACCCAAGACAGCCAGCTGACTTACAATCTTCTAAAGCCTGTTAAAAATAAAGTCAAGAGACTCTGTGCTTGGAGCACTAAAGTTCTCATACATTTGCTTCAGGAGATTCTTTTGAGTCTTCTTTGTGGTTTCATTACCACCAAATCTTGTTTGTATAGCAGCAAACAAAGTCTTAGCATCTTTGTACTAATTAAAGGTTATTCGATGTTCATTAGGATATGCCATCAGTAAAATACTTCTTGCCTTTATATCATTATTCTTTTGAACCTTTTCTTCAGTAGTTCCAGGACCGGGTATTAGTGTAGTTGAGGTACCATCAACATTTGTTGTTGTTGTTTTAGCTGCAGGTTTGAATGAGTTTCTATTCTCTATGACATCCCATAGAGCATAGTCTTATACTTGAAAGTATTGCTCAATCTTTAGCCTCCACATATCATATTTACCCTGTTTGAGAGTGGCAACTTTGCAGTAGTAGTGATTTGAGCAGTTTCTAGATCCATCTTTTCTTTGTGAGTAAAGAGTTCTTCTTGTTAGTTTCTTCTAGATCAAAGTTTCAGAACACAAGCTCTGATACCACTTGTTGATCCCAACTTAAGATCTATTCTTTAGCTTGTAAAGGTTAAGTTACTTTGGATAAATCCAAAACAACTATGGTAGAAACTTTGTGAATACTAAAGAGTATGCAGAATCTACTCTTTAATACTTAGAAGAATGTTAATGAAACAGTAAACTTTAAGAACAATGATATAACTGAAAAGCTCCAATATTATTATTATGAATAATACGAGTACTCTGTGTAGTACTAGGGTTTACAACCTTGAAGCTATGTATCAAAACGTCTATGACTATTGTATATTCAAAACCATAACCTAGGATCTCCTTTTATACACTAAGGAGTCCTTTACAAGATAACTACAAATCTTCTATAATGTTAAACTTATACGTATCTTTCTAACTATATAGAATATACTCTGAATAAGTCAATACAAATCTCTTGACACGTCTTTATCTCTTTATGCAGCAGTCTTAAGTCCTTCAGCATTATTAAGTTAGTACTGGCAGTACTAACTTTCTTCTAACAGTACTAACTAGTTAATACTGGCAGTTGTAACTTGAGCAGTACTAACTCTTGACTTAGCAGTAATAAGTATGAACACGTTTAATTTCCAACAATAAACGTATCACGACTCATGCATATTTAGTATTATCGTCCGCACAAATCAATGTTGACACCATAAGGTGATATTATGTGTATATCTATATATATAGTAAGATATTCTATATATGTGAGTCTTCCTGCCTACCTAATGTTGCCCATGTTCTCCCTCGTATAGATAATGCCGCCAAGGATAAGGACCCGAAGTGCTGGCCGGCCTGCTGCCGAATTACTAAGAGGGGGAACGGGTGTACCGGTTGGTAAAGGTGAGAGGGGTAGAAGACCTAGGGAAGGTAATGATGAGTATGTTGATGATTTGAATGGTCAAGGAAATGACCAAGGAATAGGAGCTAATGGGGGTATGGAGGCAGTCAATGGGAATGTAAAGGGAGTAAATGAGGGAGCACCCGACTTCTCGACGATCATTGCCCAACAATTGCAGAATCTCTTACCCGCCATGCTAGCTCAGGTTGGTAACTAAGGAAATGTTGGAAATCTAAATGGTAATGTGGTTAATGAGAATGTTCAGGAGAACGTTGGGAATGTGTTAGTGAATGGCAACCGGCTAGGTTGTTCATATAAGGAGTTCTTAGCCTGTAACCCTAAAGAATATAATGGTAAGGGAGGTGCTATAGTTCTTACTCGATGGATTAAGAAAATGGAGAACGTACAAGATATAAGTGGTTGTAGTGTTGACCAAAAAGTGAAATACACTGCTGGTTCATTTGTGGGTAAGGCTTTAATGTGGTGGAACTCTCAGATCCGCATGATAAGCCGGGAAGTTATTGTTAGCATGTCATGGAATGACTTTAAGTTTATGATGATAGAGGAGTTTGTCCTAGTCATGAAATACAAAAGTTAGAAACTGAGTTATGGAATCACTGGTATGTGCTTAATTACACATACCATTTTCCATTCTAAACGGACTTAAACGACTAAAAACGTACCAAAAATACATTGTATTTGTATGTTTTGCATTTGTATTGTGCGAGGAACGGATATTCAAGAAAAGAGAACATAAAGAAAGACAAAAACAAACAAATCCAAGCACAGGGTGGGAAGGGCAAAGTCAAAAAGTCAAAGCCAATTGAAGAAACTACAAACATACTTGGGAGGGGCTAAAACTGCCAAACCTCAAGTTGTATTACAAAAGACTTCAAGTTGATGACAATAATTGCAAACACGGGTAGAGATTACATTCAAGGCCTTTCTTGTACACAAACCAAACATTCCCTTAATCATCTTCAACCTCTCTCTGTCACAACCCAACTTGTATAAACCCTTTCCCCAGCTTTCCCGCCAATACCAAAACCAGCCAGCACCCTGTTTTTGCTCCCATACTTCTCTGCAAAAATCACTCAACACCCTACTACTACCCCCCAGCTTTATAAAGTCCATGTTGGCAATCCCTCTCCATTCCAAAAGCATTTCGATGGCTGAGATTGTCTCCAAAGAAGCTCAAAAGAAATCAAAGGCTGGGATTTGCTTTAGATTCACCTCACACAACTAGCACACTTGGTTTTATCTCTACAAAGAAGCACAAGCTGCAAGTCCAAGACTTCGGCTATAAATAGAGCTTTTTGTAAGCCTTTGAGGCATCTAGTTTTTTTAGTTTTTCTTAGTAACTAGTTAATTTTAATTAATTTTCAGTTTTTAAAAGTCATTTACAGCTTTTACTTTCAGCTTTGTAACATTTTCAAGTTTAATGCAAATTTGAGTTTTTAAGGCAAGTTTCAATTCCAAGTGTTAAGTTCTTTACTGGTATTGTTTTGTGTTTCAAAAAGCTATTACCACAGCTTACTTATAAGCTGTTTTCATTAAGTAAAAACACCAAAAGTTAAGTAGTTAAGAGAAAACCACAAATATCACTCTCAAATATACCACAGCTTATGTTATGGATGATAAGCCAGTTCTGGATGGGCTTATGGACTCTCACTAGCTTGTTTTATACAAGCTAGAGCTTGTAGATTCCTTGGTTGACCCTGTTTTGAGCAAGGGTTTTTGTAAGTCTCTCTCTTTTCTTACATTTCTTATTTACTGTTCTTAGCTAGTACTGTTAGTTTATTTAATACAACTGTCAGTTTTGAGTTAACACTGCTAGGCCATTTCAGCTTATTTAAGTGCTTATTATTTATTGAAATTTGCTTATAAGTGTTTTACTTTGTTATTTGATAATCTGTTTTTAATTAGTTTGAAATAAAAATGATATTTGGAAATTTTAATGGCTGTTTTGAACAAGCAGTACTAACTCCAAGTTAGTATTGCTAGTTCATTTTTGGGAATTTTAGTCTAGCAGTACTAACTTAAAGCTACCAGTACTAACTCCAAGTTAGTACTGTTAGTGAAAACTGTTAGTACTGGTGATTCATTTTAGCTTATCAGCTTATTATTTCTGCTTATTTAAGATTTCTTTAGCTTTTTAAAGTAGATTAAACCATTTTCCTTTACTGTCTTTAGGAGTAAGCTTATTTAAGCTTATTCTCCTTTTCAAAGTATTTTCAAGTGTTCATCAGTTTTAGCTTTCTAGCTTATTTATCATTATAATCTATTCTGGTTGCTTATTATTATGCCTGAATGCTTATTATGGGTAGTTAAACTTCTGTTTTAAGCTTGTTTGCTGATTTATTGTCTCTTTGTGATTTATAAGCCTAACAGTACTAATTTATAAGCCTAGCAGTACTAACTTATAACTAGCAGTACTAACTTCAAGTTAGTACTGGTAGTTAATACTGGTAGTACTGTTGTTAGTACTGCTGAGTTTGTCCTGCTTATTTAGCTTAATTGCTTTTTGAATTTGCTAATTTAGACTTAGTTTAACTAATTTGATTTGCCTTAAGCTTATTTAAGCTTATTTGTGTTTTAGTGTAAAAGTTTTAAGTGTTTTTACAATTCCTAGTTTTATTTTTGTTCCAGCTTATTTTCTTTGCTTATTTTTATGTGCTTTTGCTTAGTTTTATCAGTTTTAGTGCCAAATCATTCCTTGTGACATTCAAACACAAATCATCAATCGTCTTGCGATTTTCCATCTCTAGCCTCGTTGGGACATAACGACCCGGGAACACTCTATACTGCTTCCGGATTTATTGATTTCGCGAGATTTTGCCCCTTGTTGTATGTTTATATTTGTTCACATTTATCTATGTATAAAAAGGGTTAAGTTCGCGCGAGTCAAATTTTGGCGCCGCTGCCGGGGAGGCTGAGCAAGAATATCGTTACGTTTGACAATTATTGTTTAAATCTGTGAATATTTTCTTCTACAAAAATATAAAAAGTACAAAAATATTTTTCAGTTTCTTTTATTAGTATAATTATCATCTAAAAAAAAAAATATATATATATATATATATATATAAACATTGTCCATAAAAAAAAATAAAAAAAAATAAACTCCAAATTTATCAATTGTTCCTAACGTGTGGAACAATACAAATTTCCCAACTCGAATCAAAGATTTAAAACTTACCATCTGTGTCGTTTACGACATACGGCTCACCTTGAAAAGTTAAACAAACTATAAAGTGGGTATAAGGAGGGTTGTTCCAAGGAACTACGACCCGAAAGGAGAAGCGCTATTCCTACTCCTCCGCTCACCTGTGCATTTATCTTTTTGAGAGCTACCGTGAAGTAGACTATTTGGGTTCAAGTTGTCTAGTTTTAGGTTCCTGTCCGTTTAAAATAGATTGTGAATAAACTGAAAAACCAAAAAAAAAAACCAAAAAAATTAGTGTAAATTTTCTTTTTATATCTCTATTTTAGTGCATGCGCACTCGTTCTAAGGCTCG
>BQNB010043797.1:0-45287 GCA_026074375.1 Tanacetum coccineum | reverse complement strand
GTTGTTTTCGGCTGGACGTGAGATGGGATAAATGTTTTTAAATAAAATAAAAAAAATTGTAAAAAAAAAAGAAAAGTTAATGGTCGTTTTCATAATTTGACACATTGTGCGAGGGGGTACTTCATAAATATTTGAGGGGCTATTTCGTAAATAAAAAAAACATTAAATGCACCCGGGTCGGGCCGGGTTGACCCGGTGCATTGAATGCTATGCATCCCGATAATTGTATTGTTTTACAATACAATAAAGGGTACCCTATTGGTACCCCTGGCCCACTCAATAGTGCCAAAAAGATACAAAATATTCCTTTTGTACCTTCTTTTTTACAGTGCAACACAATTTTTTATCAGTTTTTGTTCCGTAATTTTTGACAGTTTCATACTTTTGACCTGTTAAACGTTATATTTTTCGTTCCGTTTTTTCCGTGTCACAGTTTTATAACATATACAAAATTATAAAAATACAAAAAAAAAAAAATACCAAAGAAAAAACGCAAAAAACCAAAAGGGGTACAAATGGTGTTTCAGAGGTACATATAACATAAGCCTACAATAAAAGATAATAGTATTAAATTTATATAAATAGGTTGTACCTTAAACTCATTTTTCTTCACAACTTGCATATTATATCAATCACAGTTTGAACACTTGGTTTTGCAAAGGAGATCTAAAGAAAGTAATCTCACAGGTATTCTTTTTATAAATGTTATTTTACATATATATTGATGATCACCATTTACATTATGTATAATGTATACTTGCTTGTTACTTCTATACAATATATTGTTTTCTGTTGCTTGTTTATATTTACTTTGATAGCAATTCTTAAGTGATAAAAGTACACTATGTGCCTTCATCATAACACCAAAAGGAGTAATATTTAAAGTACAAGATGTCATAAGAGTATTAACACCAAAAGGTTGAGACACCTCAAAACAACTTCAATATTCTCTCTTTTAACATAACCACATCAAAATACACTTCACTCTAACACCATTAACCTCTACTTTTTAATTTAACCACCTTTTTATTTTCTTTTTCATTTTTCAAACTAATCCATTCAATATATAGTTACAAAGACAATATTACAAAAGTTGTTAAAAATTACTGTAATAACTTTTAAAGTATTTGATCTTGACATTTTTTAATTGATTGGACAAGATTTGGTTTGGGTGTGTGACGAGGATCCAACTCCAATATACACCTCTGACTATCATTAAATTATTAAATAATACTTTACACTTTTACAAACTTTTACTAGTAATTAATAGACATTGTTACATGAATATATATGAATTTGAGAATGTGGTCGTAGCATGATTGTTTATAGGTCTAAATAGGCATGAATTACGAAGTAAGGATACATAAGCTCCTTTGATCAAAGCATGTAACAATTTTTTGTGAAGTAAAGTTTTTGGTTTATAATAATATACTTGCTAAAAATGATATTGTGGTGAGAGTTTTTTTTTTCTTTTATGAAAAAGTACCCTATATAAACATCAAGAGCAAATTACATCAATAAAGTGAAAGATATATTGAAAAAATACAAAATAACTCGGGTACCAACCAACTGATCTTGTTCACCTTTTATTCACCAAAACCATAACCTCGTGATGCATCATCAAACAATTTTATTAGACAACGGGGCTTAATTTATTATAGTCGAGTCTTCGGGTCACTAGTTTTACAACTTCGATTGCGAGGTCAACCCGGTCTTCGGTTGAAAAAATTCAATAGTTTTAATACCCAAACACGTATAAACATGCACTATATAATACAAAACACATATAAATTCTGAAGAGTCCAATAGCAATCACAACATAAGTTTATAAAACATATAATCTAATACACAACATATACAATTCAACGAAACTACAAGTTTTAAATTTATAATTATGTTACAAATGTAATTAGTTTTAACGACAAACAACGATTATCCATCATCACGGTGAATTCGAATGTCCCTTATTGAATACAAATGTTTGAGAATCATTATGTAAATACCCTATTGTTAAGCAATTGGGAGTTGATATACACACCACACAAATTGATGTGCACATCACACAAAAATGCATATATGGTGTTGTATCATATGCATTACATGTGTGATTTTGTGGTGTGCATATCACCTCCCTAAGTAATTGGAGTATCACATAACAAACGAAGTTCATTGTGATCCTCATCCTCGTCAATAAGAAGATCCACTTAATTTTTCTACAAAGGCAAAAGTGCTTGACTAGCGGTAGTGTCGATTCCGAGTTAGTCACTTATGATAAAATTGGTTTTCATATAAATAACTTTTCTAAAGAAAACTACAAAACCCGATATTGAATCTGGTCAAACCGGATCACACTACCGCTTGACTAGTGATAGTGCCGATTCTGAGTTAGTCACTTATGAAAAAATTGATTTTCATATAAATATCCTTTTTAAAGAAAAATAGAAACCCGACCTGGGTCAAATTGGGTTATCAAACCTCAAGAACCGAATAAGTTCATATTGACTTTATTTTCGATCAAAAATCATTCAACCAGTTGAATCAAAATGCATTTTAAAATATTGCATCAACTATGGAAACTTATTAACCAAATGATACAAGATATATCATCATAAGTGAGTTTATTAAGATTTTAAAACACTTATATTTTTATTATATAAGAATATATAACTATGAATATAAATAAAAATATACATTGATATAGATTTACTTAACAACACAAACAAAAAATCTTCGTTTAGGAGTGACCATGACAAGTTGTATTTTGATGTGTCAAAGACATGTTTGCAACTTGTATGTGGACCTTAAGATGAGGCTAGATATTATGTATACATGCTTAAACCTATGCCTAACCATTAATAATTTGACATACCACTCATCTATTTTCTCACTCTAAATTTTCACTTTTGATGTTTTAGAAATTTCGCTTGTCATCATCATGTTATTAGGCATGCTTTTAGTCATGCACTTTATGCATTACAATCATTTTTTGTTACGAGCACCAATATCACCATTTTTACATCACCATTAATCAAACCATCAAACTCACCGCATTTTACTTTTTATGGTTATCACCTATTAAAAAATGTAAAAATAATATATTTTATACAAACATATACTGTATTATACATACTCACAAATAAAATAAATAATAATAAAACTTCACACTTTCTTGATTAGAATAAAATAAACAAATAGAAGTACAACTTGAAGTTTAAAAAATGTCCTCGAGCCTCAATGTGGATTATATGGTTTGTTTGTGTAGTGGTGATTCATGTGAATTTCACATTCAATATTAGCTTGATTAAGGATCTTAAGAGACTAACTTAAAATGTTATTCATTAAAATATGGATAATGATATCATTCAAGGAACAAAGAAATGACGAAATGACCAGACTGATGTCTTCGTAAATTAATCTATCTTTTTTTTTGTGTTAGAGCTTTAGGTATGATACAAGTTAGCGACACGTCAGCTTTAACATCGTAAGATCAACACATCAAAATTACCCTTTCACTCATAATACCCATAACACCATTATTTTGATACTCACCCTTTGTTTTCTTTTACATTTATTCTTAAACAAACTAAAAATTTATTCATTAAATAAAAATATAAATTACAATACTTAAAAAGAACATACAAAAATTTAAAAAAAAATTAAAAAGAAAAAAACGAAAGCCCCACGTTGTTGCCAAATACGCTCCATAATGTTTCGTTGAAGACTAAGATGTGTTTCTTTATCTCGTAATTCTTTTGCCTTTTGACGTTGGACTTCACATCTTTCGATCCACGTACGTTGCATATTTGGTTAGGATGAATAAACATTCTTTGAACTCACTTATCAAACCCTTGATCTTCTAAAATCACGTATCTCGTTGACATGGTATTGACTAGGGGTGTAAGCGAGACGAGACAACTCGCGAGCTATTCGAGTTCGACTCGTAAACTACTCGAAATCGACTCGACTTAAATGAGTCAAGCTCGAGTTTGAGCTACTCGAGTATGTTTTCGAGTCGAGTTCGAGCTCCACAATACTAGGCTCGTGAAGCTCGTTAGCTTGAGCTCCGATTAAATTACACTTTTACCCTTTTATATACATATGTTTACTTAATTTTTATACAAATCGAGTCGAGTCGAGCTTGACATTTCGAGTTTTCATCGAGTTCGAGCCTTAAATGTGGAAATAATCGAACTCGAGTTGAGCTTCGAGTTCAAGTTTATCTAACGAGTCGAGCTCGAGCTCGAGTCGAGTATCGAGCTCGAGTTTTAGTATTCGAGTCGAGCTCGAGCTTGACAGTACTTGGCTCGATTAGGCTCGTTTACACCCCTAGTATTGACGTGCCGGTTGTTGTATTATTCCCCGGCATCCTTAAAGTAACCATGCTTCTCGTCATTTGCGACTGAAAATGATTTGACGAAAGTTGCCTACTGTCGGTAAATTCCGTTAGCTAAGTAATACCTCTTTTCAAAACAAACTCCATTTACCTCAAACAGAGCTACAAGGGCGATGTCACCAAGAAGGTCGTCAGATAACGAAGACTTATCTAAAACATTAGTATCGTTATTCGCACCCGATACGACAAAAAACGCATGTCAAATTCACAAATCATGCCAAGCAACGGCTTTAAGCATTATAGTTAGGTATTTTTTATCCCCTCTTCCATGATACTGGATAATTTTTACATTCCCAATGTTTCCAAGCATTGCTCAAAAAAACCATGAGCATACTCATGTCTTGCATATACATTTTGAATGTCGGTAAAAGTTGGCTTTCTTAAATACTTCTATGTGAACAAATCAATAACGCACTTATTAAAATTATCTAGACAATTGTGTGCGGTAGGTTCACCCATTTGCAAATATTCATAAAATGCATCTGGTGGGGGTGTCGTGTGCCAATTGGCATATGGCGGATTTCCATATCATAATGGTACTAAAACTCATTTGACCCGTAGCATCGGCTCAGACTGTAAAGAATTTAAAATAATATGGAAGAGGATCGGCAATATAAGATTGAATACATTTGACTATATCCAGAAATAATTTCCGGCTCATACGGTATCTTCTTCAGAACCTTTAATAAAATAGTCGCGCAACAAACGTGTTTCAGCATCGTCAGTTAACGGTAGAACGGGTTACAAGTAAACCGAGGTCGAGTTTGTTCTTCTTGTGACCGTTGGTTATACTCGTACGCTTGCATCATAAACCATACGTTAGTTTCGTCATCGACCTCGGAAAAATTATTATGTTCTTCGTCACTTTGATTTAGATCCATCGTGAAAGATTGAGTTTCTTTTAGAAAGTATTTGAGTTATTAGTGTGAACAATGGTTAGATGTTGATATAATATATATAAAATGGGTATTTAAAAAATAAAAATAAATTGAAAAGTAATCATTGCAAAGTGTTTGAAAAAATTAAGTTACAATGCACGTTGGTAGTATAACTTCGCCACCAACGACGTTCAACGCCGGGTACCCGGTATTGTAACACCGCTTAACGCAGTGCTAGCTCGGCATAACGCCGGCTTTCACGTTACGATACCTGACACTTTTACATTTATGCTATAACAAATAATAATGTTTAAAGAAGTCAAATATATGTATATTTCAACAAGGCAAGGTTTTTTTCGTAACAATAAAACGCTTTTGGGATTTTTCTTTTAAAAAAAAATGAGTTCTGATGATAAGAAAATGAATGATTTTTATATTTTTGTGATCCTTCTACTTGAATATATGGACAAAAATGCACCTTTCGTTTAACTATGAAACATTATTTCATTTTACTAAATAATTGGTTTCTATGTCTCCACGTTATTCAAAATTGTTCATTTGTCAAATGTAATTTATCTCATCCAGCTGCTTCAAACAATCCTTCAATAGTAACTTCAATGGCGTCAACTTCAACTTCATATGTTCAAAAGAGCTTCAAGTATGATGTGTTTCTGAGTTTTCGAGGTGAAGACACTCGTAATAACTTTGTTAGTCATCTTTATAAAGCTCTTGAGCAAAATGGGATTCTAACTTACAAGGATGATAAGAAAATTGAAAAGGGGGAAACGATCGACACCCAGCTCATAGAATCCATTGAAAAATCAAGATACTTCATCATTGTGTTCTCTAAGGACTATGCAGGTTCATCTTGGTGCTTAGATGAGCTTGTCAAGATTATGGAATGCCGGAAGGCGAGTGAGCAGACTGCTTACCCAATCTTTTATGATGTGGAGCCCACAGAAATCCGCAAGCAAAGTGGGGCGGTTGAAAAAGCTTTTGAAAAACATGAAAATAAAGAAGCTGCTGGGAAATGGAGGAAGGCTTTGAACGAAGCAGGCAATCTTGCTGGGTGGGAGTCAAAGAAGACTGCTAATGGGTAATTATTCGTTACGCGTTTGCTATATGAATAAATGTTACATTCTCTTGATAATTAGTAACTAGTTAGATCTTCTTCATTGTTACAGGGATGAATCCAAATTGATCCAGATAATTGTTGACGATATTTTCCAAAAGATATGTTCCAGTGGTTCGAGTGTTGACGGAAATTTAGTAGGCATGGAGACACGAATAGAAGCTTTGCTTTCATCTTTAGAACTTGATGCTCCTGGTGTCCGAATGATTGGGATATGGGGGATGGGAGGTGGTGGGAAAACAACCTTGGCCACAGCTATTTTTAACCAAATATGCCATCAGTTCGAAGGAAGCAGCTTTGTTGATAATATAAGGGAGGTTTCAGAAAGCTCGTCCGGTTTAAAGGAGCTGCAGAAACAAATCCTCAATGATATTTTCAGCAATCAAAACATCGCTGTTAGCAGTGTTTCTGGCGGTAAAAACAAGATGGAGCAGATGATGCGTCGTAAAAAGGTTCTTGTTGTTCTAGATGACGTTGATTGCACAAACCAACTTGAGGCGTTAGCTGGTGATCCTAACTGGTATAAAACGGGGAGTAGAGTTATCATCACCACACGAGATGAGCAAGTGTTGGTAGCGCACCGAGTGGGCTTCATTAGTAAAGTCACTCTGTTATCACACACAGAAGCGATTCGCCTCTTCAATAGGTATGCATTTACAAAAGAGACTCCGATTCAATGGCAGAAAGAGCTGTCAATACAAGTTGTAAAATATGCTCATGGACTCCCCTTGACTATCAAAGTGCTGGGCTCATTACTTTGTGGTCAAAATGAGCCTGAATGGAAAGATGCTTTAGAAAGACTAAAAACAATACCGTTGAAAGAAACTATGAAAATTTTGGAAATAAGCTATGATGCTCTTGATGATGATTGCAAAGAAATATTCTTAGATGTTGCATGCATACTCAAAGGTTGGGAGAAAGTCGATGCTATCATAGCACTTGAAAGTTGTGGATTTCACGCTAGAAATGGCTTAAGAGTTCTTGAGCAGAGATCTCTTATAACTATTTCTGAACATGATGAATATGGGAAATTGGAAATGCGTCTTTTACCGAGGAAATTCTCCTCAACCCAAAAAAATAAATTTTTTTTGGGGATGCATGACCATATAGAAGAAATGGGCAAGAATATTGTTCGTCGTGTGAACCTCAAGGAACCTAAAAGGCATAGCCGTTTATGGATACAAAAGGAAATTGAAAAGATAATGGCTAATGACTGGGTAAGTATCAAGTTATTATATGGGTTGTTAAACAAAAAAGTCACTAAGTGGTCTCATTATTTTTAAACAGCAAGCCCCACAGTTATTATTTGACCATTTACAAGATGACATACAGTTTCTTAACTTGTGCCCCTAAGGCAGTCAGAAAAATCCAAAGTTAATTAAGTCATTGTACAACACACAAAAGATAAAGATATGTTTGTCTTTTCACATATTTTAGTGTTTTACTATATACTGTACACAAAATAGCTTCCATGACCACAACAAGTCAGTCATTAAACATAATCTACCACTATGAAAACTTTTGTCTTTATTCTTATCTGACTATCAATCACTGCCCTCTTTCTACTGTTTTTACAAATCTCAAATAACACAAACAATCTAACCAATTCCTCTAATTTAATAAAAAATCGAAAAGACCCGAATTTTATAAAAATTACGAACCCTAACCTAAACATTTCATTCAATTCCAGAAATTAACTTCATAAACACTGGATTTTTGAATTACAGGGTACCCAAGAAGCAACACAATGTATAAGGGCACTGGATGCATGTGGATTGAATTTTGAAATGTTAATGAAAGGTCTCGCAAACATGAAGGAACTTAGATTTCTTCAATTGCGTGGCCCATCTCTAAGTGAAAACGAAGTTAGCAACTGGAACCTTCCAAATGCCTTACGATTTCTGAGCTGGGATAGTTGTCCTTTTTCAAGTTTACCCAAAACATTTCAACCAAATTATCTTGTTGGACTTGAAATGCAGTACAGCTTGATAGTTAAACTAGAAAAGGTAGAATAATCAATAATTGTTGATTCATTAATTGGTACGTAGTTTATCTCATACATTACTCACTTTTTTCTTTCCTTTTTATGTTTCTTATGAGTTATGACAGGCTTTTTTAAAGCTCAAGTTCCTAAGGTTCACCGCTTCATGGATGTTGAGGACCTTTGACCTTAGTGTGGCTCCGAATCTTGAGACACTCATTCTTGATACTTGTACAGAATTGAGAGAAGTTCATTTCCAGGTTACTCCGAATCTAAAGGAGTTACGTATCCATAATTGTAAGAGACTGGAAAAATTACACATGCATGCTGAAAGTCAAAAACTCATAAATCTCTCAGACTGTACCGATATGGTCGAAGTTCCTTTGCCCACTGAATGTCCAAATCTTGAAAGCTTGAATATTAGAGATTGTGGGAGATTTGAATCGTTTGAGTTCGAAAAAAAGCTTGATTCAACTGAGGTTGTTTCTTTATCTGAGTTGCATCTGACTGCAAAAGCATACGATGACGATACAGATGATACAGATGATGCAGATGATACAGATGATACAAATGATGCAGATGATACAGGTATATGTGATCCCGGCAATACTTGGCCAGAGTTTAAGTATTCCTGTTATTATAAAGAAGACCCTGCTTCATCTTTTGGAAATCTTGAGAGGCTTATTTCTCTAGGTTTCGGTGCTCGCATAAACGCTGATTTGTTTTCAGATATTATCTGTGGTTTACAATGTTTAAGAAAGCTTACACTTGAAGGTGGTATTCCAGAAGCACCCAAGAACCTTGACCGGTTAGATTGTCTGGAGGAGCTAAGTTTGCTGTATACAGATATTAAAACTCTTCCAGATAGTATTTGTATGTTGAAACATCTGAAGTCTCTGGAACTTGAGTCATGTTTGCTTCTTGAGAAGTTACCTGTGGATATTGGAAGATTGGAATGTTTAGAAAGTCTAATCCTATCCAAGTGTACACTTCTACAGGATCTTCCGAACAGCATTTATGAGATGAAACGTCTGAAATCTCTCGAACTTACTTATTGTATTCAAGTTGAGAAATTACCTGAAGCAATTGGTCGTTTAGATTGTTTAAAAGAATTAAACATACTAGGTTCAGGTATAAGTCATCTTCCGCATAGCCTATATGGTTTGCGAGGTCTACGTATTATTGGGGATAGACGGCTTCTCGAGTCATGTGGTTTGACACCCAAGAGACGAAGAATGTCTGATAAAGATTCTGCTTTTGATGATGAAATGGTCTGCGACATATAGCCATTGATAACAATCGCACCCAAAGGCCCAATACATAAGAACTTTCTTAACAGGCAATTTCTCCGTTTTTGTACTAATTGTCTTACTTTATCAGAAATTTGAAATTTATATGACAATTCTGCATTTGCACCATTTCACAGATTAAGAAGGTCCCAATAAGCGGGGAGTAATCGCAAATCAGTTCCACTAGGTGATTTTCTAAGCTACATGTTAATTACTTAAT
Organism: Tanacetum coccineum; assembly: GCA_026074375.1. NCBI lineage: Eukaryota > Viridiplantae > Streptophyta > Magnoliopsida > Asterales > Asteraceae > Tanacetum > Tanacetum coccineum. The sequence continues at coordinate 35,394 of BQNB010043797.1, read as the reverse complement.
GAGCATTGATGTAATAATAAGTTTATGATTTATATTTCTTATTAGTTAGGCTTTGCATTTTGTCCTTCATTTGACAGCAGTATCATGCCCTCTTCACACATGTTTCATCTCCGGCTTCAATGGTTTTTTTTTTATATCAAATGTCGGATGTGTAATTATGTTCCTACATTGTTATGACTTATTCATAAGCTGTAGATGATCATGTGATTAGCCATTAACAGAAATATAGTCTAATATGGGATGAAATCATTAAACCTCGATAAGTTTGACATTTTAAGTCAAATTGTCGATTTTCATATAATTCACTGAGTTAACACCACCAAATTTCACTGTTTACAAGTAGTTGTGAAACTGTAAGAAGGTATAATTCACTTATTAAACACTTATCCTTCAGAATTTATTAAACACTTATCCTTCATATGTGAATCTATAAAACAAATTTTGACCTGAAAAGTCAAACCGAGATATTCAGTCAAACTATTCTGGCTTCCTACTTCACTAATTGCAGCTTCTCTTAGATTCTAATCTTAAGCTTAAGCTTCCTACTTACCATCTCAAACAGGTGCCTAGATCAAGAATATAATAATTATTATAATTGATTAGAAAGAATTTATGTTATAGTAATAATTATTAATAACTTTAAAACAAAACTTACATGCACCACAATGAAGTAGGTGCCATCAAATCATCATTCGTCATCCAACATAATAACGACTCTATATTCAACAGACTAGTAAAGGTTTTGTCATACATTCCATCAGGAGATGCAACATGGATATGTTTTCGTTACGGTCTTTTCGGTTTATGTAAACGGATTAGCTACAGGCTTGAATTTTTTGTGGCTATTTGTAACTTCGCCCCCAATTTTTAGCTCTTTTGATTGTTTTTGATGGCTAATGGCTCTTCAATATACATTAAACAAACCATTTATAATTACTATCATTAGTTGCAGGCACTATATATATTAACTTATATAGATATGAAGTTTGAGTATGATATGATTAATCCAAAACTACCATCTGCTGTCAATGGTGCTTTATGGTTTTTTTATGTAGATTAATGAACCTGTGCCATCACAAGCATCATTGACTGGACATTGTCACCAGCAGATGGTATTTTTGGATTAATCATATCATACTCAAACTTCATATCTATATAAGTTAATATATATAGTACCTGCAACTAATTCGATCCGTATTATAAATGGTTTGTTAATGTAGATTGAAGAGCCATTGCCATAAAAAACAATCAAAAGAGCTATGGCGAAGTTACCAAATAGGCCACAAAAAATTCAAGCCTTAGCTAATCGTTTCATAAACCGCAAAGACCGAAACGAACAGATCCATGTTGCATCTCCTGATGGAATGTATGACAAAACCTTTTACGAGTCTGTTGAATATGAGTCGTTATTAGGTTGGATGATGAATGATTGGATTGATGGCACCATACTTCATTGGTGGTGCATGTAAGTTTGTTAATGTTTTAATAATTATTACTATAACATAAATTCTTTCTAATCAATTATAATAATTATTATATTCTTGCGGTTTCTGAGGTAGGAATTATAATAATTATTGTAAATCTAATCTTAAGCTTCCTACTTCACTAATTGCAGCTTCTCTTAGATTCTTTAACTCAATATTACTTGCTAAAATAAACCCATAAATGTTTAAAACATTTGTTACGATACAAAAGATGAAGTCAATACTTTCAAATAATAAATGTACCGACTTTTGTAGCGGTTAACTATTATGTGCATTGGCCTCTTAAGCTGCTGATGTTCTCCAAAACTGCAACCTTTTCTTTTTCCGCGTTTTTAAGGATCTCATTAGCTGATGAAGCTCTGACTGAAGCTTGCTATTGTATTGTTGTAAACTCGTGTTGTATTTGTAGAAACAAAATATACAATGCAAAGCTTTATTGAATTGAATAATAAACTAAGGAGAATACAAGAGTATTTATATGACAAAACAAACATGAAACCCTAATAGCAAGGTGTGCCGCGGGCCTCTTATGGGCTATATGCTAACATATCATCGATAGTCAACAATCAACAATAGTCAACGGTCAATAGTAGACGGTCAAATTAATATTAGACATTTATTAACTAACATCCTCTCTCAAGCTCACAATGCTACATTGAGAGTTTGACAAGAAAACTCTGAAATCAGACGGACAAATGCAGACAGCAGCAGACAGGTGCAAATGGTAACATCCCCCCTCAAACTCATAATGCAGCAGCGGTGAACATTTGGAGTTTGTCGACCATAAAATAAACAAAAAACGAAAATCAAACACAGTGCGGAGCATCTCAGAGTGCATATTCGGTGCCAAACGAAGTCCGATGCAATCTGATGTGTAACAAGGCGACATCAGTCAAGTCTCAGACAGACGGACCAATGTCACTGTTTACCACAAACCAATAGCAGAGCAACATAAATACGGAGATGAACGAGAGCAGAGCAGGCACGTGTAGATCACATAATCATACAAATACGGAGATGAACGAGAGCATAACAGGCACGTGCATAGCACAGAATCACAGAAATACGGAGATGAAATAGAGCAGATGAGGCAGGTGCATACAAACCGAAGGAGTACCATAACCAAACACATAATCAGACGTGTAACAGGCATAATCATGCGAAACCAATCGGAACCAAAACATGTTGATGCCGAGATGCTACACATAACTACTCAAGACCTTGTCAGATTAGTTAAGACTATAGCATCACCATCACAACACTTCAAACAAATCCCAAAATCCGGTATTAACAGAAACAACCACAACAAACAGTCGACGACATATTTGAAGTCAAGCAGGTCAACCGATTCACACAGATCCACAACAGCAAATAACGAACAGTAAACGGGGATCCCTCCGGATCGCCAACAGTTAGTTGACGACCGGAGGATGACAATATATAACAATTTGGACCTAGGCTCTTGATACCATGTAGAAACTAAAGATACAATGCAAAGCTTTATTGAAGTGAATAATAAAGTAAGGAGAATACAAGAGTATTTATAAGACAAAACAAAGATGAAACCCTAATAGCTAAGTGGGCCGCGGGCCTCTTATGGGCTATATGCTAACATATCATCCATAGTCAACAGTCAATAGTCAACGGTCACAGTCAACGGTCAAATTAACATTAGACCTTTATTAACTAACAGTATTCTTGTAGTCTCATATCGTTGACTGATAAGATCTACGAAACAAAAAAAATAGAGAATCTTAGACTGAGTGGCAGATATTCATGAAAGTACAAATATTCATGAAAGTACAAATCTTTTTATATATACTAGTTATAATACCCGTGCACGCATGGGGTTTTTTTTTAATTTTCAATAATGTAGTTTTATCTGTTAAAAACTAAATAGCTTATTTGTTGTTTTGTTTTGATTACCTTTCTTAATTTAGGTTTTTAATTATGTTTTACGCACGTGGTAAGGGTTCATATATAGTTTTTCCATAGACATGATTATCTTTATGTACAAATATACTGTTCATATATAATAAACACTAATATATTGTTTATTTTTAAGATTTGATTCTAATTTATTTAATCATTTTCTTTTTGAATTATTTATCCGAACACCTTATAATTATTGTACTTATCTTGAAGTTTCAAATCTTTTATGTATACATAACCACTTATATAATACAATCTTTCAAAAGATAATTTATTGCATAGAATTTCCCTTCTAGTTCAATTTCATATAGTAGCAATGAGATGTATGGTTTACAAAATACATAGCACCTCTTTTTGCAAAATAACTACCAAATTCATAACTACTTGAATTATCAAAAGGCGCACTTAAAGATTTCTATCAAACAATTTTACGTTTCAACTATCACAGTAGAAGAGTATTTCTCAGTTGTCTCGGGGCAACATATGATCTCTCAGATCTTGAGCCCAAACGACTACTAATCCAGTAGCCACCTCGTTTAGTTCTCGTCACTTGTAACATAGACTAATATAAACATATGCTATGATACTATGTAGAGTTTATGTATCGTATTTTCCAACTCGTAGATAGTCTTGGAGAGCAAAGCTATGCAGCCAACGTCAAATATGAAGAAAAAAATCAATGTAAAAGGAAGTTGTTGATAAGAGTATATGTTTACGGGATTTCTAATCTAATATTGTATACGTTTTGGGATCTTATCCCACATCTCCCATGAGGGAAAAGTGTTAAAAATTGTTTAAAACATGTTTCACAATAAACAACTCCGTATCCACCTTCCCTAAGAACATTCTCTTTCGTTAACCAATTTATTGCATTTTCAAGGGTTCTTAAAGTAACCGATGACCCTAACCCAGTAGCAAAATTTTATGTAGACCTAAAGGAGGAGCTTTCTTGCTTCAACACTTGTAAAGGTTTAACCAATCCTTGAAATCACATTGGGACATCTTAGATATGTTGTAGGAGTGTGTGTAAATGTTAGAAATAAATTTTGTATGGATGGTTTATGGTGATGGATGTTGGCCGTGGCCTATAAGGGTGACAAAGGGAGTATTTTTGTGTTTTACACTTAAGGAAAATGAGTATGTGTGTTTACTTCAACTAGAGAATGTCTTATATATCCTAAGACTAGTCCAAGGAACATCAAGAGTAAATTAGGGAAGTCTTGGTCAAGGTACTTGAAAGTCTTGGAAGAATTAATAACTAAATATCTAGATGTTCCTATATGTAGAGAACATCCCATGAAAGTTAGGAGATGTGTTTTGTTGATGAATATCTATGTATCTTCACATACATATCCGGCCACATGGACCTATTGGTGATGTTATTTTATAGATTTTGAGTATTGGGTATAAAAGTGGGTATTTGTTGAAGCGTAGAAAAGTTTTGGTGGTTCCGGGTATGCCTAAATGTAATTTATTGTGAAACGTAACCAATAAAAATAAAATATAAAAAGTTGATTATTACTTTCGTAAAAATAATATATTGCTTGTTTGACGAAAACTTTAATTCGTTTGGTGTCCGTTTACGTTAAATGTTGATTTTTAACTTACGCGATTTAACTTTACCTATTAAAATTAAAAGTAAACGCGTGCGAGAATAGAAATAAATAGAAAAAAAATAGTGAAATAATGACGTCATAAAATGAACTGAAAATACGAAATGTTACATTGCTCTCTCTCCCCTTAAACCCTAAATCGTCGAAACCCTAAATCCTTTAGGGATTTCGGTTTCTCAACCTAAAACCGCAGCCCTAAATCGAAGATTAGGGTTTTGGTTTTTTCTTCCTAATCACCAAAGCTAAATCGCATGTTAGGGATTTTGGTTTTGCTTGACCTCCTTGCTAGACGATTCCAGTTACACGTGGTGTTGGAGTTAGTGTTTATTCCTTGCTCGACGATTTCACTTCAAGGGTTTAAGAGAATTAGGGTTTGGCATAACCCTAATTATGGTACGTTTGGTTTTAATCGCACACAAGGGTGCGTTTTGTTTTGGTTAAACATGTGGTGTTCGTTCGTGAAGGCTGGCTAGCAATCAACTCATACTTAATTGACGTGTTTGTGTGATTAAGAACGTATAGGTGATTGTTTTAATCACTTAGTTTTCAAGATCGATTGCAAAAGGTGCGTTTTCTATCTTTATTGTGTGTTAACCTATTTGTCTTTACTAAGTTGGTTACCTAATAATATTAAATCCTAACAGGGGCATCACGAGCCACCTCGTTTTGGCATCTAGGGTTACACGTTTTAAATTAAATTTATGCATTGTTCACGCCTAGATTTAATTTTATGCATGATCTGCTGCGTTTTTCATATATTGTTTTCTGGCAAATATGGCAAACATATGTAAATCTTTGCCATAATTAATAAAATATGGTAGACCTAGATCTTGAAAACATATTAAAGGTTAATAAAGATTAAAGCGGAATAAAAATTAATTGGTTAATTTAGTTGTGTTTTATTCTTGTTTCGGTTATAAGATCTACGCAATCACGTTTGTGATGTATGTGGCTTGTTTATATTCTCCAATTGGGGAAGACTCGCAAGAGTTCTTGAATTTTACATGTTTACTTGTTTATGTTCATGTCATCTTTAGTATTATGATTCGTTATGTGCGTATTTGTTTTATTGTTTACATGTTTACACGTCTAAACAAATAAAATACGGACTAATACTTAAAGTGAAAGATGATGTTAAAACGGTCTTTAATTCACACACCCTAAATACATATTCATTGTGACCTGCTATATGTTTCAGTGGAAAATCTGTTTTTGAGAAAATTAATAAGACCTAAAAACTATGAAACTTGTTTTCTTGAATTTAAAAACCTGGACGTTATGGATCCCTGGGAAGTAGGCTCGTCATAGAACATAATTATAGAGAAGTTTAACGCAAAGAGTAGGTTTTTTAATAAGCTTTCGGCTGACCTACTTTTTACTTCTTTGGACGTTGATGGATATTTCCGGTGAACCTTATGATCACTACAATGTCTAATACAAAGTTTTTAAAACTAGTTCTACAAAGTTGTTTGCATGCTTCTTTTGTACTCCGATCTTTCTGAACACTTTTATGTTGATTATCCCCTATTTGAAAATTTTAAGTCTATGTCAGCCAACCAAGAATACGTGCATTTGATTTGGCCTCTTTGGTCAGACCTTAGGATCATTCCAACCTATGGCGAATTTCATTCACTATTCAGACCTACTATAAAATAAATAAACAGAAAATTAAATAAGAGATAGAAAGGGGTAGAAGCAGAAGACAGACACTATATAACGATAAGTAAATAAAAGCAATAAAAGGTCGTGGAACGAGGCTCGTGTTTAACACGATTCCCTTAAAACTGATTCGCCGTCTGTTTCCCAGGGTACAACGTCTAAATCTGTTGTACAGCCGGACCTGACAAACTTGCCCTAAAAATCACGGAAGCAGTCGTATATTTCTGATCGAAAGGATTGCTGGAACTTGGTTTTTATGGAGCTGCATATTTAGTTGTTTTAAAACGAAGGAAGCAATCGTACATTTCTGATCAAAAGGATTGCTGAAACTTGGTTTCTATGAAGCTGCATATTTAGTTGTTTTAAAACGAATAAGACTAGACCTCTATTTATAGTGAAAACGTTGTCTTGTTTTTCAAGATAAATAACTGCCCAACTTAAGCAAATCTTTTATTAACAAAAAAAGATTTGCATATATTTTAGTGATACAAAATATTATGTTTAAACTTATTTGATAAGTTTAAATCTATTCCTAAAATAGATTTCCAGATTTTGTGTTTCACATGTGCCACTTTGAGATACGATATCTCATTCATATTATCTCCGTTTTGGACATAAATATATATAACATATTTTATTTTTCCAACATTTTGCCACCCCTACTATCATCAGCCAAGTCTGTTGTTGTTAGAAACAATGTTTGAAAACGGGTCGCTAATCGGACCCTGGTCAGGTCACCGGGGTTACCGGGGGGGGTTTTTCAACCCCGATTCGACGCGAGTCAACCCGGTTTTTAAAAACAAATAAAAAATAATAATATTTGCAATAATATAAAAAGTTATATATATAAATTATGAATATACCTTATATTTAGCCTAAAAATAATTTACTACTAAATGTAACATGTAACAAATAAAATACGTCACAAATATATATTAAAAACTTAATTTATTTGTAAAAAAAATGAAAAAACGATAACCCGGCCGGATCTCGAGAACCGGGTTTGCCGGGTCATCTTTTTAAAACCTCAGCAGTCTCTCCTCAAATGGGTTTCGAATAATATGGAAACCCGGTTTAATTTTGACACGTTTTTTCGACTGAACCGGTTTACAAACCCGGTTGACCCGTCGGGGTCTCAAACCGGGTTTCAAACACTTGCTTGAACATTTGAAAAAACACATTACATAACAGACAAGCAAATTTATAGAAACATACATACATAAAACTGAGTAATTTTCTACAAAAAATAAATGTTTCAAATTTCTTTGCATCAATCACAAGTTTAAATACATGAACTTGAAAGGCTATATATCCAATAGCCACATACATTTATATGTTACGAAACTTGAACAAGGATATTCGTAAATTATGCGTACACAGTAGACTAAAAGGAATATGTTTTAATAATTTCAATTATTATAAAGAATTGCAACAATAAAAGTAGAAAAATTAAAAAACGAGTAACTCTAGTTAGAATTGGGCCCTATTATCCGATAACGTATCTCAAGTGGCAGCTAATATATATGGCTTGGAATTTTTCTTTGGTTATTTTCTCGTAATTAAAGCTTGCTTGGACTATTATAGACTTTTGGCGTCAACGTAAACCTAAAACGTGTGGGGTCCTTTTGGAACAGCCATCAAATTTGAATGGAAACGAGTTTGCCTACTCGCGCTACGCTGCTGGATGTTTGGCGGGCGGATGTTTAGCGGCCGTTGTTTTCGGCTGGACGTGAGATGGGATAAATGTTTTTAAATAAAATAAAAAAAATTGTAAAAAAAAAAGAAAAGTTAATGGTCTATCAAACAATTTTACGTTTCAACTATCACAGTAGAAGAGTATTTCTCAGTTGTCTCGGGGCAACATATGATCTCTCAGATCTTGAGCCCAAACGACTACTAATCCAGTAGCCACCTCGTTTAGTTCTCGTCACTTGTAACATAGACTAATATAAACATATGCTATGATACTATGTAGAGTTTATGTATCGTATTTTCCAACTCGTAGATAGTCTTGGAGAGCAAAGCTATGCAGCCAACGTCAAATATGAAGAAAAAAATCAATGTAAAAGGAAGTTGTTGATAAGAGTATATGTTTACGGGATTTCTAATCTAATATTGTATACGTTTTGGGATCTTATCCCACATCTCCCATGAGGGAAAAGTGTTAAAAATTGTTTAAAACATGTTTCACAATAAACAACTCCGTATCCACCTTCCCTAAGAACATTCTCTTTCGTTAACCAATTTATTGCATTTTCAAGGGTTCTTAAAGTAACCGATGACCCTAACCCAGTAGCAAAATTTTATGTAGACCTAAAGGAGGAGCTTTCTTGCTTCAACACTTGTAAAGGTTTAACCAATCCTTGAAATCACATTGGGACATCTTAGATATGTTGTAGGAGTGTGTGTAAATGTTAGAAATAAATTTTGTATGGATGGTTTATGGTGATGGATGTTGGCCGTGGCCTATAAGGGTGACAAAGGGAGTATTTTTGTGTTTTACACTTAAAAACACTTAGAGGGTTTTAGGGAAGTCTTATGGTCTTTGTTTCTAAAAGTGTAGAACATCCCATGAAAATGAGGAGGTGTGTTGGCTAAATATCTAGCTTATTATCTTGCATAAAATGGATGAAAGTTTACTTGTTTTGTTGAAAGTATAAGTAAATATAAGTTGTAGCTTTTGTTATTAAAGTGTATACTTGAAATTTGTAAGGTCTTGCTTATTTCTTTTAAAGTGGGGTGTCCCATTGATAAGTGTGGGTAAAGTTTTATAAACTTTGATCATTAAAAATAAAAATGGGTATTTGTTGAAGCGTAGAAAAGTTTTGGTGGTTCCGGGTATGCCTAAATGTAATTTATTGTGAAACGTAACCAATAAAAATAAAATATAAAAAGTTGATTATTACTTTCGTAAAAATAATATATTGCTTGTTTGACGAAAACTTTAATTCGTTTGGTGTCCGTTTACGTTAAATGTTGATTTTTAACTTACGCGATTTTAATTATGTGATGAAAATTTAAAAGTAAACGTGCGCGAGACTAAAAAAATAATTAGTGAAATAATGACGAAATGAATGACGTCATAAAATGACCTGAAAATACGGAATGTTACAGTGCTCTCTCTCCCCTTAAACCCTAAATCGTCGAAACCCTAAATCCTTTAGGGATTTCGGTTTTCTCACCTAAACCGCAAGCCCTAAATCGCAAGATTAGGGTTTTTGGTTTTCTTCCCTAAATCACCAAGCTAAATCGCATGTTAGGGATTTTGGTTTTGCTTGACCTCCTTGCTAGACGATTCCAGTTACACGTGGTGTTGGAGTTAGTGTTTATTCCTTGCTCGACGATTTCACTTCAAGGGTTTAAGAGAATTAGGGTTTGGCATAACCCTAATTATGGTACGTTTGGTTTTAATCGCACACAAGGGTGCGTTTTGTTTTGGTTAAACATGTGGTGTTCGTTCGTGAAGGCTGGCTAGCAATCAACTCATACTTAATTGACGTGTTTGTGTGAGCAACCGTATAGGTGATTGTTTTAATCACTTAGTTTTCAAGATCGATTGCAAAAGGTGCGTTTTCTATCTTTATTGTGTGTTAACCTATTTGTCTTTACTAAGTTGGTTACCTAATAATATTAAATCCTAACAGGGGCATCACGAGCCACCTCGTTTTGGCATCTAGGGTTACACGTTTTAAATTAAATTTATGCATTGTTCACGCCTAGATTTAATTTTATGCATGATCTGCTGCGTTTTTCATATATTGTTTTCTGGCAAATATGGCAAACATATGTAAATCTTTGCCATAATTAATAAAATATGGTAGACCTAGATCTTGAAAACATATTAAAGGTTAATAAAGATTAAAGCGGAATAAAAATTAATTGGTTAATTTAGTTGTGTTTTATTCTTGTTTCGGTTATAAGATCTACGCAATCACGTTTGTGATGTATGTGGCTTGTTTATATTCTCCAATTGGGGAAGACTCGCAAGAGTTCTTGAATTTTACATGTTTACTTGTTTATGTTCATGTCATCTTTAGTATTATGATTCGTTATGTGCGTATTTGTTTTATTGTTTACATGTTTACACGTCTAAACAAATAAAATACGGACTAATACTTAAAGTGAAAGATGATGTTAAAACGGTCTTTAATTCACACACCCTAAATACATATTCATTGTGACCTGCTATATGTTTCAGTGGAAAATCTGTTTTTGAGAAAATTAATAAGACCTAAAAACTATGAAACTTGTTTTCTTGAATTTAAAAACCTGGACGTTATGGATCCCTGGGAAGTACGGCTCGTCCACTAGAACAAATTATAAGAGAAGTTTAACGCAAATATAGGTTTTTAATAAGCTTCGCGCTGACCTACTTTTTCACTTCTTTGGACGTTCGATTGGAATTACCGTGAACCTTATGATCACTACAATGTCTAATACAAAGTTTTTAAAACTAGTTCTACAAAGTTGTTTGCATGCTTCTTTGTACACGATTTTGACACATTTATGTGAATACCCCTATTTGAAAATTTTAAGTCTATGTCAGCCAACCAAGAATACGTGCATTTGATTTGGCCTCTTTGGTCAGACCTTAGGATCATTCCAACCTATGGCGAATTTCATTCACTATTCAGACCTACTATAAAATAAATAAACAGAAAATTAAATAAGAGATAGAAAGGGGTAGAAGCAGAAGACATACACTATATAACGATAAGTAAATAAAAGCAATAAAAGGTCGTGGAACGAGGCTCGTGTTTAACACGATTCCCTTAAAACTGATTCGCCGTCTGTTTCCCAGGGTACAACGTCTAAATCTGTTGTACAGCCGGACCTGACAAACTTGCCCTAAAAATCACGGAAGCAGTCGTATATTTCTGATCGAAAGGATTGCTGGAACTTGGTTTTTATGGAGCTGCATATTTAGTTGTTTTAAAACGAAGGAAGCAATCGTACATTTCTGATCAAAAGGATTGCTGAAACTTGGTTTCTATGAAGCTGCATATTTAGTTGTTTTAAAACGAATAAGACTAGACCTCTATTTATAGTGAAAACGTTGTCTTGTTTTTCAAGATAAATAACTGCCCAACTTAAGCAAATCTTTTATTAACAAAAAAAGATTTGCATATATTTTAGTGATACAAAATATTATGTTTAAACTTATTTGATAAGTTTAAATCTATTCCTAAAATAGATTTCCAGATTTTGTGTTTCACATGTGCCACTTTGAGATACGATATCTCATTCATATTATCTCCGTTTTGGACATAAATATATATAACATATTTTATTTTTCCAACATTTTGCCACCCCTACTATCATCAGCCAAGTCTGTTGTTGTTAGAACCAATGTTTTGAAAACCGGGTCGCTAATCGACCCGGTCAGGTCACCGGGTTACCGGTTCAACCGATTCGACCGCCGAGTCAACCCGGTTTTTAAAAACAAATAAAAAATAATAATATTTGCAATAATATAAAAAGTTATATATATAAATTATGAATATACCTTATATTTAGCCTAAAAATAATTTACTACTAAATGTAACATGTAACAAATAAAATACGTCACAAATATATATTAAAAACTTAATTTATTTGTAAAAAAAATGAAAAAACGATAACCCGGCCGGATCTCGAGAACCGGGTTGACCCGGGTCATCTTAAACCCAGCAGGTCAAATCGGGTTTCGAAAATATGAAACCCGGTTTAATTTGACACGTTTTTTCGACCTGAACCGGTTCAACCGGTTGACCCGTCTGGGTCAAACCGGGTTTCAAAACACTTGCTAGAACATTTGAAAAACACATTACATAACAAGACAAGCAAATTTATTGAAACATACATAACATAAAAACATGATAATTTCTACAAAATAAATTGTTTCAAATTTCTTTGCATCAATCACAAGTTTAAATACATGAACTTGAAAGGCTATATATCCAATAGCCACATACATTTATATGTTACGAAACTTGAACAAGGATATTCGTAAATTATGCGTACACAGTAGACTAAAAGGAATATGTTTTAATAATTTCAATTATTATAAAGAATTGCAACAATAAAAGTAGAAAAATTAAAAAACGAGTAACTCTAGTTAGAATTGGGCCCTATTATCCGATAACGTATCTCAAGTGGCAGCTAATATATATGGCTTGGAATTTTTCTTTGGTTATTTTCTCGTAATTAAAGCTTGCTTGGACTATTATAGACTTTTGGCGTCAACGTAAACCTAAAACGTGTGGGGTCCTTTTGGAACAGCCATCAAATTTGAATGGAAACGAGTTTGCCTACTCGCGCTACGCTGCTGGATGTTTGGCGGGCGGATGTTTAGCGGCCGTTGTTTTCGGCTGGACGTGAGATGGGATAAATGTTTTTAAATAAAAAAAAAAATTGTAAAAAAAAAAAGAAAAGTTAATGGTCTATCAAACAATTTTACGTTTCAACTATCACAGTAGAAGAGTATTTCTCAGTTGTCTCGGGGCAACATATGATCTCTCAGATATTGAGCCCAAACGACTACTAATCCAGTAGCCACCTCGTTTAGTTCTCGTCACTTGTAACATAGACTAATATAAACATATGCTATGATACTATGTAGAGTTTATGTATCGTATTTTCCAACTCGTAGATAGTCTTGGAGAGCAAAGCTATGCAGCCAACGTCAAATATGAAGAAAAAAATCAATGTAAACCGGAAGTTGTGATAAATTAAATGTTTAACGGGGATTTCTAATCAAAATTGTATACTTTGGGATCTATCCCACATCTCCCATGAGGGAAAAGTGTTAAAAATTGTTTAAAACATGTTTCACAATAAACAACTCCGTATCCACCTTCCCTAAGAACATTCTCTTTCGTTAACCAATTTATTGCATTTTCAAGGGTTCTTAAAGTAACCGATGACCCTAACCCAGTAGCAAAATTTTATGTAGACCTAAAGGAGGAGCTTTCTTGCTTCAACACTTGTAAAGGTTTAACCAATCCTTGAAATCACATGTGGGGACACTTAGATATGAAGTACGAGAGTGTTGAAAAATGGTTAGAAATAAATTTGTAAGGAATGTGTTTTATGGTGATGGATGTTGGCCGTGGCCTATAAGGGTGACAAAGGGAGTATTTTTGTGTTTTACACTTAAGGAAAATGAGTATGTGTGTTTACTTCAACTAGAGAATGTCTTATATATCCTAAGACTAGTCCAAGGACATCAAAGAGTAAATTAGGGAAGTCTTGGTCAAGGTACTTGAAAGTCTTGGAAGAATTAATAACTAAATATCTAGATGTTCCTATATGTAGAGAACATCCCATGAAAGTTAGGAGATGTGTTTTGTTGATGAATATCTATGTATCTTCACATACATATCCGGCCACATGGACCTATTGGTGATGTTATTTTATAGATTTTGAGTATTGGGTATAAAAGTGGGTATTTGTTGAAGCGTAGAAAAGTTTTGGTGGTTCCGGGTATGCCTAAATGTAATTTATTGTGAAACGTAACCAATAAAAATAAAATATAAAAAGTTGATTATTACTTTCGTAAAAATAATATATTGCTTGTTTGACGAAAACTTTAATTCGTTTGGTGTCCGTTTACGTTAAATGTTGATTTTTAACTTACGCGATTTTAATTATGTGATGAAAATTTAAAAGTAAACGTGCGCGAGACTAAAAAAATAATTAGTGAAATAATGACGAAATGAATGACGTCATAAAATGACCTGAAAATACGGAATGTTACAGTGCTCTCTCTCCCCTTAAACCCTAAATCGTCGAAACCCTAAATCCTTTAGGGATTTCGGTTTTCTCACCTAAACCGCAAGCCCTAAATCGCAAGATTAGGGTTTTTGGTTTTCTTCCCTAAATCACCAAGCTAAATCGCATGTTAGGGATTTTGGTTTTGCTTGACCTCCTTGCTAGACGATTCCAGTTACACGTGGTGTTGGAGTTAGTGTTTATTCCTTGCTCGACGATTTCACTTCAAGGGTTTAAGAGAATTAGGGTTTGGCATATATCAGCTCCCCATTAACTTTTTGTAAATCCTAATTTTCTAATAAATTGATGTTATAAAAAAAATAACTACATTATTTTGATGAGAACGAATATAACTTCAATAAAATAAAAAACTATGAAAGTATATCAATATAGCATGAAATAAATAAAATGCATGTTTTATAAAATAAGAGGATCTTTAGTCATTTTATAACTATTATTTATTTTTTAATATTAAGAGATTGATAAATCACAACCACTCATTTATGCCTCAATAAAGGGAGAATTACAAGTAAATCCTTCTAAAAATTCAATATTACGTTAATATCCCTTTCCATTTACATAAATATTCTTTCCACTTTTATAATTACATCAATATCCTTCCTAAACTTTAATAATTACATCAATATTTTTTTCAAACTTTTAAATTCTTATATATATTTGTAAATCAATTAAATTATAATTATATTGATTTAAAATTCAAAACCTATCATTTATCTCTGGTATTCATCATAATTATAGTGTTAATATATATTCTTTGGCCTTGATTGAATCAAAACATGATGATGTAATTATAAAAGTTTTGATATATATATATATATATATATATATGAACATATTCTTCGGTCTTATTTATTTGTTCATATATACTTTTCCAATAAAAATATAGAGGATTAGTTAATATTTTTAACTAAAACTCACTTATAATATTTTCATTTTAAAATTACATATCTTCAGAATCGTAAATCATGAACTTATATAAATTACACCATTGTGACGAGCATGTAGTTATCTTTTTAATAAAGAGAAAAGTACCATTTTGGTATAAAATCTTGAAATTGGTTTCCATTGTAGTCATTTTTTTTCTCTACCTAAAATGGTCATGCTCGACTACTCGACTTCACCCAATGCTCGACGCGTGTCCTCTACCCAAAATGGTCATGCTCGAATGCTCGACTCCTCTACCCAAAATGGTACAAAATGGTGGAGTTGAGCACTCGAGCATGACCATTTAGGGAAGAAAAAATAATTACTACAATGGGAACCAACTTCAAGATTTTGTACTAAAATGGTAGTTTTCTCTTTAATAAATGGGCACATTCATATATTTTTGACAAAAAAATTAATTATTTTTTTCCGGTACACTATTTTTCTTAGTATATCGCATGTGATATAACAATGTAAATTCGAACAATCAACCTGAATGTTGTCGTAAAATGGACATAAATAATTGTGTTGAACTCTGAATGATTCATCATATTTTGCATTGAAAAATACACATTCTCAGCTTTTTAACCATATATTACACATAATTTTTGAACCTCCAAATCATTATAGTTTATTCATAAAAAGTTACAGAAAATAGATAAAAAAATATTTATAGTCAAACTCGCTTGATAAACCACAGGTGATATAATAAGATTCTATAAGTTCGAACACTCAACATTATATCGCAAAATGAGATTAAGTATTCGTATAGAACTCCAAAAAATCAACAGTTTTTGAATTAAAATTTTCACATCGTTAATTAGGGTGTGTTTAGTTGAAAGAAAACACTCTTATTTCCTAAAAAAATGTTTTGTACAAAATAAGAAAAATAGAGATTGCGTTCAAATCAAAATTCTCCTAACAAATTCTTTACAAAACACAAAAAATGGGAAATTACAACTTAACAAGGGAAATTAAAAAACACATTTTTTCTCTTTGTTGTTTTGAATAAAAAACAATATCATATGAACGCATATTATATGTTTTGTGAAAAATTAAATCCCCTTCTTTCTTTTACAAATCTAAAAATACAAAACTAATTAAGAATTTTTTTTTTCTCTATCTAAACGCACCCTTAACTTTTCAACCATATATCACACATAATGAACATCTAAATCAATACGGTTTATTCATAGAAGCTAGAGAAAAAAAGAAAAGAAATAATATTCAAACTCGCTTAATATATCACATGTGATATAACGACAATCTAACGACAATCTGTAATCGCAACACTCGTAAAATGGCAATAAGTAATTGTATACAACTTTAAAAGAATCGCCATTTTACGACATCTACAAATTAGTGTTATAGAGTTTGAATATATAAAAAACATATATTTTCACCAACTTTTATGAGTTAACTGTATTTATTTAAAATTAAAGTTCAAAAAAAATATAAATTGGAAAGCTAATGTTTGTATCTTTAAATGAAAAAAAATATGAATCATTTTAAGTACTACACAACTATTTATACTCATTTTATGACAATATGTTGTGTGTTCGAACATACAGATTAATATTATATCACATGTGATATATCATGGAAACTTTTGTAACGAAAAATATAGTTGTCGGCCACCATGAGCAGGTTATATCCGGGACCTATCCGGGACCTAGTCGGCCACCATGAGCCGCTGCCTCAATACCACCTCGTCAAACCCTCTCAATCACCATTCTCAAAATATAGTTGTCGGCCGTCATGAGCCACGTATATCCTCTCCAAAAAGAACCAGATCTCTCTATCTTCATTCTCAAAACCCAATCGTCGGCCGTCATGAGCCGTTCTATCTTCTCCATCATCCAGTTTTCCACGTTTGTCTCCATAAACAAACGAGTATCGTCTCCATATGAGATAAAAAAAACAATTACCACCACAGTTTCTTTAAAGTGCCATTTTCTCTAAACAAAAAAAAAGTGTTTACTAATCAACAACAGATGCCTCCCCAACTCATGCCGTTGTTGATTCTTTTTTATTTTCTTGCAATAATTTTTTTTTCCTCCGTTTGTTTTTTTTTCTTTCTCAATGATTTGTAGTTTGTGCTTAACTACATGTGGATCTATTTTTTAGAACAATGGCTGTCATTTGCTTTTGCTCAAAATTATTTCCTTTAAAAAAAAATTTGATTAGTTTCTCTTGTTTTTTTTTGAACGGCGAATTTTATTAAAAGAAAACACTAGCAAGAAGCTAGAACATTACAAGGACACAAGGTGAGGATTTTTTAACCAATCCACCCAACTAAACGTAGCTTTACATCTATAACGACACCAAAAGAAAGACGAGAGCACTAGATCATCAAAAATATTCGCCTTGGAAGAAGGAACAACGCCAAAAATCTTCTTATTCCGAAAAGCCCAAATGAACCACCATAGACCATAACACACCCCTTCTAATAATCTTTTATGCTTAGAAGGCAGCCGTAAATTAGTTATCCAAGAAATCCACTCATCAAAAGAATCAAGCTCCATGTAACTCACATCCCACCAAATACAAACCCTCCGAAAAATAGCTCTAACAACACTACAATTAAAGAACAAATGTTTCGAAGATTCAACACCCGTCTCGCATAGAGGACATAGAATAGAAGGGATATCTATACCTCTACGTGAAATGTTCCACCGAGTCGGTAAACCATTTATACGCACCTTCCAAGCGTGAACATTGACTTTAATAGGCACTTCTTTAATCCATCTTGTTTTGGAAGAAATATCTGGTAATCTATTGTTGTCAATATACCTTCGCGCCGAAGCAACTGAAAATTCCCCCGACCCATTTAAATCCCACGACCACCTATCCTCCGATGGACTTAACATCACTCCCTCCAAACTGTCCAAAAGATGATCCCACTGTTCGGATTCAATGCCACTACGCGGCATCCTACGCAAAGAGGAAGATAAAGAAGTCTGCTCAAATTTGAAAGCTACCGAAATGTGTTTGTTTACCTCAAGCGCATAAATGCGTGGAAAAACCTCTTTCAATCGCTGCTCCCCCCTCCACCGATCCTTCCAAAAAGAAGTATTCGACCCATTCCCTATCTTCTTATGCATCATACTTATAAGATCAATTCCATGAGAAGCTAACCTATCCATTTCTTTAATAATATCGCACCAAATCGACGTATGTCCGACATTCCCAGCTCTACCAATCCTACCATCAACTCCATGTATAGCATGAATGACCCTAACCCATAACGAGTCACTTTGATTAAAAAATCGCCAAACCCATTTAAACATTAACGCTCTATTAAGCGCGAATAAACTAGATACACCAAGACCTCCTTTCTCCTTTGACGTCAAGACTTTATTCCAACTAACCCAAATTGACCTTTTACTATCAAGATCATTGCCATTAAAAAAGTGACACCGGATTGATTCCATACGTTGTAGAACCAACATAGGAACCTTAAAAATAGACATATGATAAATAGGCATAGAACCAAAAACCGCTTTAAGAAGAGTGAGCCTACCTCCAATAGACAAAGTTTTCATCTTCCATTTAGAAAGTCGATTCACCATTTTGTCGATAACCTCATCCCATGATTTAATCCGAGACATACATCCCCCTACTTTCGAGCCAAGAAAAGAAAACGGAGTATTAAGAATGCCACAACCAATATGTCTAACCAATAATGTCTAGTAACTTCTTCGACCTTCTCTATCGAAACGCAAACCCCCTTGAGTTAAACTATAACTAAGATTAATACTAAGACCCGAAGCCCGTTCAAAACACTTTAACATATACATTAAAGTATCAATATTCCGCTTACTCCATTGACCCATGAATATAGCATCGTCCGCATAAAACATATGAGATAAAGTCATAGAAGAGTTAATCTTGATACCATTAAACATACCCGCATCCTCCACTCTTTTAAAGGACAAATGAAGACTCTCCATAACCAATATAAATAAGAAAGGAGATAAACGGATCACCTTGTATTTAAGCCTTTATAAAAATTTGAAATTCCTCACGCCTACTTCCATTTACTAAAACCGAACCAACGAGAAGATCGATAAGGCATTCTTGATCCAAAAACCACACCATTTAGCACCAAAGCCTAAAACGAATTTAAACGTCTCCCTAAGAAATCCCAACGAACGGAAATCATAAGCCTTTTCCAAAATCCAATCTTGAAAATAAACGTTTGTTTTTTTTTCGCTTTACACCATTGAAGAACCTCGTTGAGAATGAGCGGACCGTCTAGAATTTGTCTATCCGCCACAAAAGCCGATTGAACCTCACTAACTAAGTCACCCAACACACCAACAAGCCGATTAGCCAAAATTTTCGCAATAATTTTATATAAGCTCCCTATAAGACTAATTGGACGAAAGTCCTTAACCAATTTAGCATAATCCGGAATCTTAGGATCAAAGCAATAAACAGACGCATTAACAACCTTTAGGAAAAATTACCGGAAGTTAAAAAAATTTAAAAACCGCCCCACTAACAGCCTTTTCAATTAAAGACCAATATCTTCTAATTCAAACCAAAAGAAACTCCATCCGGTCCCGAAATTTATCAATCCACAATCCCAGCACCGCCCGTATTAAATCTCTTGGTACGAAATATCCGCTTCCCAATTCATTTTTTTTCAGCTCACTAATCGTATACGAGGAAAATCAAATTATTGTCACCTGGACGAATACGACGAGGCTGCTGGAACCGAGTACAAAAATCTCCAAGAATCCTTTTTAACAAGCCGGATATCGATCCCACATATCCATCTTTTAAGTGAGAGAGTTGGACTCCACGTATACCAATTGATTACGTTTCTATTTAAAATACCATGATAAAAACTTTGTATTCTCGTCCTCCTTCTATCGCCCTTTTATCTTAGCTTTTTTGCGCCGCTCCCAAATTATCCACTTTCTCCGCTTAATGTGGTAGGTAAGCTTGGATGTCCTTTAAATGATCTCCATTCTTTTATAAAGAATATCATCCCGTAGCATTGCCTTGGTCAATAACAATACCAAGTCATGAGATCTTTATAAAAAGCGCATTTTTTAACACTTAATAGATTTCACTTCCCATAACCACTCACGAATACACTTTTTTGAGAAATTTCATCTTATACATCAAGTACAACATAGGATTTACCTCAACGATTGGACATTCACACCAAGCTTTCGAAATCATCTCTTCAAATCCGTCTATCTCGAACCAATAATGATACATCCTAAAAGGGATAGGGCCATAATCATGGGTAAAAAAGAAAGAATCACGCAACATAATTCTAAGATCCGATAGGGTACCTATCCAACGTTAAGCCTAAAAGGTAGGATTCACTACCCACAAGCCATTCCGACATAAAAACCGGTCTCGCTTACTCAACCTCTTAGCGGATCTATGACACCAAGTGTGAAAGAACAACCTCCAAGGGGGATCTCTTGAAGATATTGCTTGCAAATAAAATCAATTAACAGCATCCCGCGCCATGAGCATGAATAACGAGCCAAATCTTTCATTCTTTAAATCGAACCCATTACAATCATCCCATAACGATCACCTCCCCCCGTCCATTTACTAACACATGAACCAAATAATCCCCCAAAGGATTTTCTTTTTCGCATATTCTTGAGGAGCATAACACCGAAATTACTCAAAATTTACACCACTAACAATAACCAAGACCCCAACTCATAACCAAAAATAATCGGAAATCGTAGAATTGTTTTTTCTCTAACAAGCCGACTCTCCACACACATAAAATGCCACCTCTAATTACCTAACCGCCCGGACTATACACATACTCAAAAGCATAGTTACACACCCCAACAACATTTAACACATCATCAACGAAATATCCTCCATCTTGTCTCTTGTAAGGTAAGAAAATTCACCTAACAGAGAAACACAAATCTCAAGGTATGCTTTAACCCAATCTTTACGCCTATGGTTTAGGCCTTGAACGTTAAGGAAAAACCATAATCATTTAAAAAACCTCTTTTCGCCCTCCCTCATGAATTTCAATTATTTCCTTCAATATATTTTCATACATCCTTCCATAATTGTAACTCCATCGTCTTTCCCACCTGATCAATTCCTCCACACGTTAATAACGAACCCCCGTCTTTTAATTTCTATCTTTGTTGCGTTTCCTTGAACCAATATAAACTCGATTCCCCTTTCCGTGTCAGCAACGCCCTCCTTCATTATTACCCATAGACCCTTCTTATCACACTCAACTTCTGTATCGTCACAAGAGGTAAATCCAGGAGGAAAAGGAAATATCTCACTGTTTCATTCACTTATCCCTTTTTCTCCTCCACATTTCTCTTTTATTCAAATACGAATATAGCTCAAAAGGATCAAGAGAATTATTAACATCAAAATCATTACCTTTCTCTTTAGCTTGCACATTCACATCTTCCTTCACCGAGTCTGGAACCATACTAACGTTATTATCCCCTTCCTTCTCTACATCACTACCATCAAAGTCTTCCTTAATAAAACCTACGGATTGCTTCGTCTTCCGATTCCTATTATCTTCCCTTGTTCATCAAAATCAGGATCCATCCCATGGTTTTCTTTTTGCTCTCGTACCAAAAATCCTTCCCCTTTATGAATGATTTTTGAACGATTCGAGTAGTTTGATTTTCCAGTAGTAAGAATAAACACAACCTCTACTATACAAACACCCTTCATCAATACTAATTTCCACTCCAAATAAAGCATCTTACCTCCATTTTGCCGCAATCCTATTAAACGTACTATCCGACCAAAAATTTGAAGAGGTATTCCTTCAATGACTACCCAATTGATACGTTTCATCAATAACAAACTCGTTGGAACAGCTTTATGAGTATAGAAAACGCATGATGTCGCTTCCTAAGCACGACTGAAACTTAGCTTAGTATCTCCGTTTTTAAAAATCAATCATGATCCACCACATCCCTCCCATATACATTAAATTAATGTCAATCGAACCTTCATTCCCCATACCATTCTCATATTATCCAAAACTGCGAATTCTTTAACTTTACAAGCAAACCAACGAGTAATCCAGTGTTAAGACAAAGACTATCCTCAAGAAGTAAAGCGGTTCAATTCCCACCCCCACAGCATCCTGTCGATTATTTGTATCCCCATAACAACATTGACCATAAGACCTTTTGTCCGGTTCTATTCCAAATTCGAATTGGCTTCTGTTTTTTTAGGCACATAATTACCATTCTGATGCGTATATCCACCACTATTAACAGCAGGAGGTCTCTGAAACCTAGCGACGTTCGCTAGGTGAAGATTGACGTCCCCCATCCATAACGTACACAAATTGCTAACCAAACGGTCTACATCATATACTCTAATAAATCGAACGAAGCCATATCTCTTACCCGCCTTAGACTTTCTATCCGGGATGAATGCATCAACCACTTGACCGTATTGTTTACAAACATTCCATAAATCCTTTGCCTTAGCGTGATCCGGAAAATTTGTAACGAAAATAGATGTCGAAATCTTTTGTACCTCTTCCTCTTTGGAAATAGCCACCATGTTACCACTCACCAAACAAATAAAAAAAAAAAAAACAAATAAAAAAAACCCTAAAAAAGAAAATTGCACGATCAAACCCTAAAATCACGTCGAATCAAATAAAGAGTAATTAAAATGAACACATAAATGTCTAAACACCTAACGGTTCCTATCCGATCACGTTAGTAATAGGGATCAACCGGAGATGAAAGCCTAGAACCAATCACAGGAATAGGGCGAACAAGGTGTAAGAACATTTGATCCATATTAATCAAACGTTATTCAATGATTGATGATTAACAGGATTCGAATCAAGCAATTAGAATGATCGCCATAGGGTTTTTTTAAATTGAAAATAGGAGGCTGTGATTGATGGGGGCTAGGGGTTTTTTTAAATTGAAAATAGGAGGCTGTTACCCTTGTTTCTATCAAAATCATTTCCTTTAAAAAGTTTTTTTTTGTTTTTGTTAGTTTTTCTTTTTATCCCTTTTTCTATAAAAAAAAGTAATACTATTTAAAGTTCATGGGTCAAGTGCAATTACAACAAGAATCATCACATCAAGGTTCTCAAAGCATTACCAAGCTTCGCTACTTCTAAAGATTTCTTACTTCGTGCTTCGCTACTTCTAAAGATCGTTCCGTCAGCTTTGTTTGAAGACTTTCACTCCAGCTTGAGCGTCCACCTTCCTACCGCTCAAACTGCGGGGGCGTATTAGTTGGCAAATATCAATCAACATATTTGCTTGGTCTCTTTCCATTATTAGTCCACACTATGTTTAGTATGTATTCAATTGGTCTAGTCATGATGAGTTGTATTCATAGTTATCTTGGGCTCAAAGCTCTATCCCTGTAATGTATATATAGGTCGTTGGTTTATGATAATATGAATGAAATCAATTAGCCTTCAGGGGTTTTTCATCTTTCAACAAAATCAAGAAAAAATAAAAAAAATATGTTTGTCGAAAGTATTTGAAAGTGTCCCCTTATTAAAAGATAATTATATATTTGTTGTACTCGAGTAATTTATTTCGTCTAACGATTAACGTCTTTGAGATAAATTGTTTTTAAAAAAGATAAGTGAAACTCTTTTATTTTTTTATTTTTTTTATTTTTTTAAAGAAAATAATGGATGGTAGGGTATGGGAGTAGGTGTCTGATGTTAATCAAGAACGAATAACTATAGTTGGCCTATCAATATTCATGTTTGCTATAGTCTACAAAATAACTTAATTCTACAAGTGTAATTAGACATGTGTCGTCTTAACTAAACGGTCACAGATTGAGTTTTCGTTTTTGTTTTTTGTTTCTTTTTCTTTTTTTGCATTTTCTTCGAAAAGTTACATTGATGATTGATATGCTTAGACAAGTAAAAGAACTCGCGCGTTACTGCGGGGCTAATTTTTTTCCGAATAATTTTTTTTTACGTTTCGGGGGGTTTTTTTTTGGGCGATGCGTTATGGCGGGGCTAATTTTTAATATTTTTTTTGTATGATTCGGAGAAAAAAAATTGCGTTGGGACGGGCTAATTTTTTCCCGAATATTTTCTTTTTTTGGAACGGTTTTGTAAATTTTTTTACGGGAATTTTTGAGTAAGAAAATCGTAAATAGTTAAAAGGTGAGGGTCCGTTTTGTATTTTTTTTACTTTGGGCCAGATTTTAGGCTATTTTTGGGTGTTTTTTTTTTGCTAATTTTTTCCCGGATATTTCCTTTTTTGTACGATTAGGGAAATAAATTTTGGGTTGGGAGGGATTAATTTTTTCCCGAAAATTTTATTTTTTTGGGACGGTTCGATATCTTTTTTTTGGGGCGATGAATGTAAAAATGTTGTGAACAATAAAAACTTGACGTGTTTTTTTTTGTTAATTTTTTTACGGGATTTTTGTGTGAGAAAATCGTAAATAGTTAAAAGTTGAGGGACGGTTTTGTATTTTTTTTTTACTTTGGGCCAGATTTCAGGCTAATTTTGGGCTAGTTTTTTTTTTTACTTTGGGCCAGATTTTGGGCCAGATTTTATGCGAATTTTAGGCTAGTTTGTCGACAAATGTGTATATTAGTAATAATTTTTTTTATATGGCTTATGTGTTGGGCCTCATGTTTAAAGTGTTGTTTTTTTTTAATATAATGGGTTGTACGTTTGTGACCATATCGATTATTTTAAAGTTATTAGGTATCGAAGATGTTTCCGCGGGTATTTTTTTATCTGAATAAATCGGAACTTTTCTAATTTTTTTTTTCCTCCTACTTTGTGCATACAAATTTAAAAAAATAACAAAAACAAAATAATTAAAAAAAAAACAAAAATCGGGCGGACCCAAAATGGGAGCCCGTTACTGTAGCAAGTTAGGCTTATGTGTTGGGGCTCATGTTTAAAGTGTTTTTTTTTTTGCTATATGGTTTTTTTAATATAATGAGTTGTACGTTTGTGACCATATCGATTATTTTAAAGTTATTAGGTATCGAAGATGTTTCCGCGGATATTTTTTTTATCTGAATAAATCGAAACTTTTGTAATATTTTTTTCCTCCTACTTTGTGCATACAAATTAAAAAAAAAAAATACTAAAAAAAAATAATTAAAAAAAAAAATTGGGCTGGCCCAAAATGGGAGCCCGTTACTGTAGCACTGTGGCCCGAAGTCAAAACGACTTCGTTTTTGTCGCTCAATGTGTATATTTATAATGTATGATTAGTTTGTGCTTAAGTGTATGCTGATGCGACGGATTGTAACATCGAAGTTTTACAATCCTTGAAGCAGAATATCTAATCGTTGTAGTGTAGTATAGGCAAGACTCGAGGGATTGATCGTTCTCTAGGAGAATAGTGAGGTAGGTTCGAATTGTATGTCACTGAGATCTAAATGTTGAGGGAAGAGTATTTTTGTATTTTTATATTTTATATAATAAAATAATTACATCATTTTAGAGTTTTCTATAATATTAAATCTTATAGAATTAAAATTGGATTAATCAGAACGCTTGATTTTGACACGTAGGCAAAATAGTGCGACCTAATTGGTTAAAAAAGTTAAAACTGAATCCAATTTGATCAAGAATTGAAAATTTTGATAAAAGAATTTGGTTGAGAAAAAAACACATAAAAATATATCCGTCAAATTTGTGAAAACAAAAACTTAAAAAAAGAGTAGGTAACTAATAAAACTTTAGTGGTTGAATTTTAAAGAAATAATATCAAGTTAAGTGTAAATTTATAAATTTACATGTTTTTTAATAACTTCAAAAAATAAACAAATAACCCCTTAGACTTTGTACTCCTAGAATTTATATTTTAAAAATACAACATATATGTTGTTTTAAAAATACAACATATATATGCACAAGATTATTAATATCAAAATAAAAGGACGAATTATTATAGTATATAAATAAATAGACGATGTTGTACGTATACGGACAACTCATGTTTTTCTTTTTTATGAGTTTAAGTAAGAATATTCTAATAATAAATTTATTTTTATTATATGCGTTCAATAAGGACTCATTGTTATTCTATTTTATAAGTTTAATCATATGCGTACACAAGTTTTAATATTAAATACAGCTAAATTATTATTAACACACAACAATGTAATTGGCAAACATGAGGATTAACATTCTTTGTTAATATGATAGAAAATATTTATTATAATTGTTACAATTGTATAAATTAAGAGAAACCCACATTCAATAGCAAACAATACCTTCAATATGCAAATACGAAAAAATAACAACACTTGCAAAATTAACACTTAACTAAAATTTAATGTCTAAACCTCGTGTGTGCACGGGTATTAAAACTAGTATTTTTTTATAAAGCAAGTAAATCCAATTAATTTGAGAAGGGGGGGGGGGTTACAATCTAAACTACTCCTAATTATACATAAACAGTAAAATCGGTGTGGACTCATATAGGCAAACAAACGTGTTCACTTAATCATGCACTAATCTTTAGTTACCCAATCTGACCTATTACGTTGTCACGCCCTTGTTAGTGTAATATGAAGTATTCCTCTAATTCGACGACGAGTTAGGCAGAAACGCAATCTATGTAATAACCTAGTCGGGTGCTAAATGTCAAACCCAATAGTAAATCACGCGCTTTAAAAACTTATTCTAATTATCTTCCCAAACGTGAGGTTTCACTTAATTAGATCACGTTTCACTAAACGTTTATGCGAAAGTACGGTTATCGCTAGTTTTCTAATGTCTAACGTGCACACCACTAACAAGAAACAATAGATCAAGTATTATAACTAGGTTTCATGCAATCATAAGGAAACACGATTAAATTTAGCCCAACGTGTTAAAGAGAAGAGAAGAAAAACAAATAATCAAACACATAGATATACTGAATGATTAATTAATTAATTACTTAACTTCAATGAAACATGAGAGTATATGAATAACGAATGGCATAAGAAGCCTTTAAAATCGTCTATCATATCAGCTCTAAGACTCTACAAGTTTCCACAAATAATGAAAACAATGCCTGAATATATATAGAAAATAGCTTGTGACGGCGTCGTGTTATAGCCGTGACGCCGTCACATCGTCGATCTCGAATTAGGGTTTTTTTTCCACCGCCTTAGTTTGACGCCATCACAAATACTCCTGACGCTGTCACCATGTAATCATGACGCCGTCACGTAGACCTTTAGGATATATTGAGCCGTCAAACTTGCATTTATTTTATCACTTTCTGGGCACTTTTGATGAAGGCGTCAGAAAGGTGGTCACGAAGTTGGAAAGTTATATTTTGCCTTATGTCTTCATCAAATCGAGCCAAGTCACGTGCATTTTATCCAAGTGCTCTCCGAATGCTAAAAACAAAAAAAAAAATAAGATTAAGTACATTATTTGAGCATATATGCATGATTTTAAGGGTTAAATGACCTTGAAAAAATGTATACAATGACACCTCATCATACGCGACATTGGTTTATTAATGGGCTAATGATTTAAAAAAGCATCAAAGTTTCTACTTTTTCCTATTGTATGCATCCATCGTTTAATTTTTCTAAAGAATGCAAATCTTCCGTTAATCTTCCTATTCTAGCTCTCCAATGGATATTGTTAGACATGACACTAGTTAATGCTTGTTTCCCCATTTTCTTTTATTTTCCATGTCTTATTGAACTCCTACACTTTATTGAATAACAATTTCCACCCTTTTATTAACAATTTCCACACTTTATTATTTTTAACAATTTCCACACTTTATATAAAGCCCACTTTCCCTCATTCCTTTTTTCCCTAATTCCCCCAACGGTCGCAATACCAAAAACTATGGGTGTTCAAAATGTCCGAGAAACCGATGAACAGAGCCGAACCGCTCAATCCGGAACCGAAAAAACCCAAAACCGAAGAAAACAAAATCGAAAAAAACGAAACCCAAAAAAACGCTTATCACGATTCGGTTTTGGTTTTTATTTTTAGATATCCGCGGTTAACCGAACCGAACTATTCATAATATACATGAATTTTTCTAACTAAATATTCAAATAATTTCACATGTATATAATACTGTATATTATTACACTACTTATATTGTACAACAACTTTTTTGCTCCTAATGTAAACTTTTCTAAACCTATATGTGTAAATATTGGTTAATGTGATCATAATCTATAAACATACATATATTTTTTCTAATATGTTATTTATGAATACTTAAATGCAATTATTTTAACTGAATAACATTTATATGGCTTTATGTATCCAATGTCACTTAATTATACGGAGATGACATTTTATGTTCTAGACCATGTTATTCTTTATATGGTTAAACTCGATTAAACATTTAAAATGGTTAACCGTGACTCGAAACGCATGTAACCGCTTACTTCGAGTAACAGCATGTCTGGTTACCCGCCTAGTATGGTTCAGTTTCAGGTAGTAAAATTAATTACCTGTCCCGCGATGGATAGTTAAAAATTTTCAATTAACCGAACCGAACCGCCCCTTGAACACCCTTATCAAAAACCTTAAATCATGCATTCTTGGTCTTTAGCACAATCCCGAGTAATTGGTGGTAACATTGAACACTTTCATAAATGTGATCGTCAATTAACAGTGAAAACGGCAACAACAAGGAAGAATTCGGGTAAGCGATTCGTAACATGCTCTGTTTGTGGTGTTTATGACATTTTTGGATGATGATCTTCCAAGTGAGTACTAAAAATACTTGTTGTATGGGATGTATCAAAAGCAGAAATGATTGAAGAAGAATGTGGATTATCAACAATTGATTGATGTTTTTGCTTTGGACAAGTCAGTGTTGGAAGAAGAGTTGAGTGCAACAAAGTCAAACCTGATTTTGTATGATACGTTGTTTTAATCATGTTAGGATCTTTCTTAGTGATTTGTGTTGGGTTTGGTATGATAATAGCTAAGTAATGTAATGGTTTATTCTCACTTAAGGAAAGTTTATCAATGTATGATGTTTTGATGTTAACTGTCTGGTTCTTTATGGTTAAAGTCATATGTTTTTAATGATAATTGCTATGTTTGCAAATGAGAATAACACAAGAAAATTCAACTTGCATATTTCATTAATCATAAAATTTTAAGGATGACCATTAATTAGTGCCCTTACATGATGTAAAAAATGGGCTACTTTTGGATGGTCATTGCATTAACTTCAAATACTGTTGATCCCACATGGTACTAATTATTTTTGTCCAAATATTACATACTCAAGAGATGGATTAACTGTTTACCAACATATGCCCTTACATGATGTACAAAATGGACAAATTAAAAGTTATAAAACATACCAAAGTGCACTTTTACTCGAAAACAAAGATGTGCACTTGAACATTTACATTGTTTAATCATGCTTCACATCTGATGGAGTGTTTGGAGTACTGTCACGGTCATCCAATTGTCTTGCTAACTTCCTTTTGATTATTCTTTCACTTGGTCTCCTCAAGGTTACTTGTTCTTGTTGATTTTGCATTTGCGTATGCTTTTTATTTTGTTGTACTGGTTGTTCCTGAGTTTTTTCTTGTGTCTACTCCACTTGAGTATTTGTTAAGTCAATTTCATCTTGTTCTTGTGTCTGCACTTGGTCTTGATCTTGTGTCTGCAATGGGTCTTGATTTTGAGTCTGCATTTGGTCATCTTGTGCACCAAACCATCTAGCAAATGAAAAATTTCCCACCTTCTTCTTACCCTGTCTTTTATGAATTCCATCACTTGACACAACTTTTCTTTTAGACCCACCTGCACCAACCTTTATTGACCAACCTGCACTAACCTATTTTGACCCACCAACACTACCCTGTTTTAACCTACTTACACCAACATTTTTTGACCCACCTGCACCTACACCACCCTATTGAGACCCACCAGTACCACCCTGTTGAGATTCATCCCTCACTATACCTCTAAAAACAAGATCATCATCCTCTGGAATTACACCACACTGCTTATTTTCCTTATTCTTTCTAGGCCTACCTGACACTCCTTTTGGTTTTGGTGTTTTTTTTCAATAATTGGTTCTTTGCAACCTGCTTTATTATGTCTAGTTTTTTTGCAATTTGTACAACTTCCTTAAGAACCTACCTTAGACACTTTAGTTGAACTACCACCCTTACCTTTAGATTTGATTATTTTCTTTCTTGGCCCACAACACATTGTTTTAGGTTTTGGTGGCAAGATAGTTGAGTACATGCTCTGATCAGACCAAAAATCCATACCGCCAACTAGATTTAGAAAGTGGTGATATGCCACATAATACATATCTGTTTCAAAACAAGCTGGAACATAACTCTTAAGTACCCTATTTATCAAAAAATTACCATTGTGGCATGAACACAAGGTATTCCTAATAACTTCCACATCCTACAACTGCAAGTCCTTTTTTCGTCATCAACTATGAATCCTTCACTCCGTGATCTCACCTTAAAAAAATTCCCACTAACAGGTATAACATACCAAAACCTGCAATTTATGGTTATTATTATTATACCAAATATGCCTAAGTTAGCAAGATTGAAGAGAAACATACCTTTGTTGATCTTTATGCCACTCCAATCTCTTTTTGATGTCAGGACATGTGATGTGTATCGTTGTGTAGGTAACTTGTATTATTAAGTTTTACTATTTATATTTTGTCGACTTTACCTATTAATAAACACTAAGGGGGCAGTGTAGCCGATCAGTTGTAGGTTCGTCGGTAAGTAAGGTGTCGATCACTAAGAGTGAGCGTTAATACTTAAATCTATCACTATTTTAGTTATCTAAGTTAGTCCTAATTTATCCTAGTTAATTCTACTTAAACCTAAACTAACGCAAAGGGAGGTTTTCAGCCTGAGAGACTGGCACGAGTTTTGGTTTAACTAAGCAAATTAAGATAAAATAAAGCAATTAACACATGCAAGCAGATAAAAAAAATGGTAAAGAAGCGGTCGAATGTAAGGAAAATGTATCAACCAGTTTAATCTAATATAATGTAGGAATTATCTATGTGTGTAATGATTGTATTACTTTGTTGGTGTTATATCATTCTTAAGCTAGGTGGTTCTTCTACCTAAACTCTAGGTTTATATTCCAATTAATCCTATCACAATTAACATTAACCCGCATAAAGCTTACACCGCTGATTATAATATATCTAGGAGCCGAAATTGGTAGATATTAAAACCTAGCTCATCGAGGCTTTACCCACTAATGTTTAATCGTTATATATATGATGGTAGTCCACGGTCCAAATCGCTATCCAAGGAAATAGAACGCCATTTGTAATCCTAAGTCACCTACTTAGTCTACCTATTCACTTAAGCAAGGCAGCAATCGGGGCATAAACTTCTAGTCCTATTAATCCAGAGTCACATATATAAGATGTATGTAGTATTTATCCTAGACTCTAGTCTACTTGGTCCGTACTCCTAGATCTAGTTGAATGATAAATAATACATAATCAAACATAAACAAGTATGAAGTGATAAACATAATCAACATGCAATGAATAAGTAATCAATCGATATAAACAAACCAAACATTAAATTATCATAAACGTAGTTGATACCTAAAGGTATCAGCCCAAAGTCATTGTAAAATTACATAATATCATAGACGAACGATTAAAGTAATGAAAACAATACAAAAACCGAATGCTTATAGTGGAGTGTAGAGATTACAAGAGTTTTCCTATTGATTTTAAGCACTTTGTTGACTTTCTTGGCTTCTAAACTCGTCTGATATCGAACTTGGTGGTTAAGGGCTTCACTTGCATGTTGAAAACCGAGTTTAGGGTTTTCTATTTATAAGCTCTGGAAACAGGGCGATACGCCTTATCAAAAGGGTTCAATACGGCGTATTAAGTAACTTGGCGTGGGCTCCACGAATATAATATTCCAAAATATTCATCAAGCGTCTCTAAATACGGCGTATGAGGTCTTCTGGATATGGCGTATTAGATCTTCTTGTCGTGGATGCTTTTGTGAAGTTAGGGCACGGATACGCCGTATTTGCTTATGTGAATATGGCGCATTGATAGTCAATATTGCTTGTACTCAATGTTGACCAAGGTTTCATACACGGCGTATCTGCTGATATGGATACAACGTATTCTTCACAGTTAGATATTGGTCTTGAATTCGTCTAAGTCTTGGGATACGGCGTATCTGTCTAGAATGATACGACATTTTTGGTTGTCAGAATCAGTAGACCTCTTTGAATTCTTCATTTATGCTCCAAAATGTGTGCTTTTCACTAACTTTCACCATTTGCTTGATAATATCTACAATTCATAAATAGAAGCAATTAAGTATCAATTCATATATAAAATAATGTAAAACGAGCAATATAGCTGGGATAAATGATGCTAATAATGTGACGTTAATTGATGTCATTAAATATTCCCTATTTGAATCCTACTTGTCCTCAAGTAGACTTTAGATTTATCTTATGAAAATGTTTCCTAGATGAATGTTTAGGATTTTTCCTTTAAGCATTTTTATTCAATCACTAGCGCACAACCAAACACCTCACGAAATAGAAAAATAAATCACTCAGATTACTCAACTAATCTATGTGGTAACATTTAGCAATTCACTCAATTGCTCGGTCATGATGAGTATTCTATCATAAGCTTGGCAAGGATACATATCTCCACCATTAAAGCTAAGGAGTAACCAATCTAAAAAGGTAAATTAGGGTAAATATGATAAGGCTTAAGGGTTGATCATTCTTTTTAATCTCTATCAATAGCAATATCTTAAAAAAGGCGACAAAACTACAAATGCACGCTGATGTGTTTCAAAAGCTTTAAATTTATAATGACTGAAAATACTAATTTTATTATAGGGAAACATACGTGTAAAAGTATAACCCACATATGTAGTATAATCTTTTTAGGTAAGACCAGGTCGTCCACAGAGATTTGAGTAGTATTCTAAAAATAAAAATAAAAGACTTTAACAATTTTGTAAATAACTTTTTACCAGTGATAATAAAGATGACTACTCGGATAGTTAAAAATAATTTATAAGTGTTGAAAATAATCATGGGTAAGTGGTTCATAACATAGCTTGATTCAACAATAAAATTCATTATTTCACTAAACTAGTATGATGATCTTCTTTGTTTTTGGTTGTTTGATCTTGATTTCTCCAAGAGGTAATGGTGTTTTATACTTGGTGGATGTTTGGAAAGGGCTTGTGTGGGAAGAGATGTGTGTGAGATTGTTATAAGAAGAAATGAAGAATGGATGAATGAGTTTTCTTGAAATTCGTCCCCTATTTATAGGCTGTGTGAGGGGTGAAAGTGCGGCGCACAAAGATATTTGTGCGGCGTACTTGGTGATTAAATACGAGGGAATTAAATGTTTAGTGAAGAAGTGCGGCGCACAAAGGAATTTGTGCGACGTACTTAGGGTATTAATGCAATTGCATTTAAGTCTTCATTTATTCTTCGTAGTCAGATGGGAAGTGCGGCGCACACAATAGTAAGTGCGGCGTACTTGTTGAGTTAATGCTGAATTTTGACTAAGTCTTTATTTCATGACTTGAGGATAAGTGCGGCGCACAATTGGTAAGTGCGACGCGCATTTGCACTTTAGAGCTTGAACTTTATCTTTTCTGTGTATATTGTTTTCTTTAGCATATAAATACTCTATATTTGTTGTGTTTTGAGCTCGGAATATCTTCAAGTGAACCTGCAAGCAATTCATGCTATTAAGTATCGAAAGTTCACGAGAAATGATAAATATATACAAATAACGCCACTAAAAACATGTATAATTTGGGCGTTATCAAATCCCTCCACACTTAGCTGTTGCTTGCCCTCAAGTAATCAAAGCGAGAAAATAAAATCATTTATCATGACGTGGAGAAAATTTAGATTTTACAAGTGTTTACAGGTTTGGATAGCTTTTCAGGCATTGACATATAACTAACCACCTCATATAGGGAATGTGTTTGATTTAAAATTCACTCAGCCACTCAGATAAGGTTTATATATATTTTTGTGGAGACACTCAATTTAAACAGACATAATCTAGACAGCTACCATAGGCTTGTACTTAACACATAAACCTGACCGAAGGGCGGAACTTGATACTAAAGCGGGAGCATATACTAATCTTCATGTACCGGAGCTTAAGCCTTTATTTCTTTAAACTACTATATATTACACACATTTTTTTCATACCAAATAATAACTAAGGCTTGACACATAACTTCATCATTCAACTTTAACTTCTTACTTAGGTTTTTAGCAACTTAGCATCAAAGGGAGTGCTTACAAGAACAAAGACTTGCGGGATTCATAACATATGATTAATCAGGCTTCGGTCTAGTTAATGATGATCAAGCACAAGTTTTAGAGCTTCTAAATTACCGGCTCACTCATAATAATTATCAACCAATACCATTGCTCCAGAAAAGGCGACAAAATCATATATACATATCCATAATGATGGAATAGATACATATGATTGCTCATTTTCTAACTCAAACAAGCTTAAGGCTTCATTTATTATGGTACCAAAAGTGGGTACCCAAATATTCTAAAGGCTTATAATTCTCACAATTTTTGGTGGGTTGATTTTTGTGCTAGTTAAAATGTCAATCCG
Source organism: Tanacetum coccineum (assembly GCA_026074375.1). NCBI lineage: Eukaryota > Viridiplantae > Streptophyta > Magnoliopsida > Asterales > Asteraceae > Tanacetum > Tanacetum coccineum. Next base: position 401 of record BQNB010043797.1, on the reverse strand, counting down.
GTTAGATTTGTCTTACTAAGAGCATTTTTTTAATTTTGAAAGCATATATATATATTTGTTTTTGAAAATATCGGATGGTAAAATTTTTTGGCAGGGCAAACATGGAGGGATATGATTAATTTTTCCTATTTGGCTCTCCTCCACACTTAAGTTGAACATTGCCCTTAATGTGATAACTGATAATAGAGATAAAATAGGGGAAATTGAGGGAAAATGGTACTTCCCGGGGCATAGGGATATATAGTTGCGAGAGAGCTATCCTTGAACAGACTTCATAATTTTCTAAATCTTCAAGTTATATTACCTGCATAAAAGTAAACATACAAAAATAAAATATTTTTGTTGTTTTTTTAGAAAATAAATAAAGGATATGAATGGAAGAATAGAGGAGGGACTCCTCC
>BQNB010043796.1:0-40149 GCA_026074375.1 Tanacetum coccineum | reverse complement strand
TGGCTATAAACACTTTACCCAAAACAAGATACCTTTGGCTAGCAGATTTGCTCGACATAACTTTCATCAACATTTGAGCATTTCATCAGGTATAAACCCTTTACCCAAAATAAGATACATTTTGCGAGCAAATTTGCCCGACATAACTATCGTCATCATTTGAGCATTTCATCATGTATAAACCCTTTACCCAAAACAAGATACCTTTGACGAGCAGATTTGCTCGACATAACTTTCCTCATCATTTGAGCATTTCATCGGGTATAAACCCTTTACCCAAAACAAGATACCTTTGGCCAGCAGATTTGCTTGACATAACTTTCGTCATCATTTGAGCATTTAGCAGATTTGCTCGACATAACTTTCGTCAACATTTGAGCATTTCATCGGGTATAAACCCATTACCCAAAACAAGATACCTTTGGCGAGCAGATTTGCTCGACATAACTTTCGTCATCTTTTGAGTATTTCATCGGCTATAAACTCTTTACCCAAAACAAGATACCTTTGGCGAGCAGATTTGCTCGACATAACTTTCGTTAACATTTGAGCATTTCATTGGCTATAAACACTTTACCCAAAACAAGATACCTTTGGCGAGCAGATTTGCTCGACATAACTTTCATCAACATTTGAGCATTTCATCAGGTTTAAACCCTTTACCCAAAATAAGATACATTTTGGCGAGCAGATTTGCCAGACATAACTTTTGTCATCATTTGAGCATTTCATCGGTATAAACTCTTTACCCAAAACAAGATACCTTTGGCGAGCAGATTTGCTAGACATAACTTTCATCAAGATTTGAGCATTTCATTGGTTATAAACCCTTTACCCAAAACAGGATACCTTTGGCGAGCATATTTGCCCGACATAACTTTCGTCATCATTTAAGCAATTCATCGGCTATAAACCCTTTACCCCAAACAAGATACCTTTGGAGGGCAGATTTGCTCGACATAACTTTTGTAATCATTTGAGAATTTCATCATCGGGTATAAACCCTTTACCCAAAACAAGATACCTTTGCCGAGCAGATTTGCTAGACATAACTTTTGTCATCATCTGAGCAATTTATCAGGTATAAAGCCTTTACCCAAAACAATATAACTTTAGCATGCAAATTTGCCCGACATAACTTTCGTCATCATTTAAGCAATTCATCAGCCATAAACCCTTTATCCAAAACCATATACCTTTGGCGAGCAGATTTGCTAGATATAACTTTTGTCATCATCTGAGCATTCATCGGGTATAAACGCTTTACCCAAAACAAGATACCTTTGGCGAGCAGATTTGCTAGACATAACTTTCGTCATCGTTTGAGCATTCATCGGGTATAAACCTTTTACCCAGAACAAGATACATTTGGCGAGCAGATTTGCTTGACATAACTTTCGTCATCATTTGAGCATTTCATCGGGTATAAACCTTTTACCACAAACAAGATAACTTTAGCGTGCAGATTTGCCTGACATAACTTTCGTCATCATTTAAGCAATTCATCGGCTATAAACCCTTTATCCAAAACAAGATACCTTTGGCGAGCAGATTTGCTCGACATAACTTTCGTCATCATTTAAGCATTTCATCGGGTATAAACCCTTTACCCAAAACAAGATACCTTTGGCGAGCAGATTTGCTAGACATAATTTTTGTCATCATCTGAGCATTTCATCAGGTATAAACCCTTTACCCTAAACAAGATAACTTTAGCGTGCAGATTTTCCCGACATAACTTTCGTCATCATTTAAGCAATTCATCGGCCATAAACCCTTTATCCAAAACAAGATACCTTTGGCGAGCAGATTTGCTCGACATAACTTTCGTCATAATTTGAGCATTCATCGGGTATAAACCTTTTACCCAAAACAAGATACCTTTGGCGAGCAGATTTGCTCGACATAACTTTCTTCATTATTTGAGCAGTTCATTAGGTATACACCCTTTACCCAAAACAAGATACCTTTGGCGAGCAGATTTTGCTTGACATAACTTTAGTCATCATTTGAGCATTTCATCGAGTATAAACCCTTTACCCAAAACAAGATATCTTTGGCGAGCAGATTTGCTCGACATAACTTTCGTCATCATTTGAGCATTTCATCGGGTATAAAACCTTTACCCAAAACCAGATACCTTTGGCAAGCTGTTATTGCTCGACATAAACTTTCGTTCATCATTTGAGGCATTTTTCGGTGTAATCCCTTTATACCCAAATACATGTTACTTTGCGACGACGCAGATTAACTCGACATTACTTTCGTCATCATTTGAGATTTCATCGGTTTTAACCCTTTTACCAAAAAAGAGACCATTGGGAGCAGATTTGCCGACATAACTTTCGTCATTCATTTTAAGCCATATTCATACGGCTATAAACCCTTTACCCCAAACAGATACCTTTGGCGCAGCAAATTTGCTCGACATAACTTTAGTAATCATTTGAGCCATTATCATCGGGATATAACCCTTTACCCAATTACAAGTACCTTTGGCGGAGCAGACTTGCTTTGGACATTGCTTTCATCTTTCATTTGAGATTTTATCGCGTATAACTTCATGGGTATAAAACAATTACCCAATAATTAATACCTTTGGCCAGAGATTGCTCGACATAACTTTCGTCTTCATTGAGCATTTCATCTATTCTTTGGCGAAGCAAATTTGCTTGACATAACTTACGTCATCATTTGAGTATTTCATCGGGTATAAACCTTTTACCCTAAACAAGATACATTTGGTTAGCAGATTTGCTCGACATAACTTTCTCATCTTTGGCATTTCATCGGGTATTATATCTTTACATATAAACAAGATTCCTTTGGCCAATCAGATTTGCTTGACATAAGTTTCGGTCATCATTTGTAGCATTTCATTTGGTATAAACCCTTTCCCAAAACAAGATACCTTTGGAGCAGAATTTCTTGACTAACTTTCGTCATCATTTTTGAGCATTTCTTTCGGTATAAACTTTTACCCAAATACAAGTATCATTGGGTTAGCATATTTTGCTCGACATAACTTTCGTTCTATCATTTGAGCCATTGCTCATCGGTATAACAACCCATTACCCAAACAAGATACCTTGTGGCGAGCGATTTGCTCGAATTTAATCTTTCGTCATCATTTGAGCATTGTCATCGGCTATAACCATTTATCCAGACACTAGATAAACTTTGGCATGGCAATTTGCTCGAAATAACTTTCTTCATATTTTTAGCATTCGATAGCGGTATTTTTTATAATTTATAAAAAATAAAAAACCCCTATTTCCCCAAAACAAGATACCTTTGGCGAGCAGATTTGCTAGACATAACTTTTGTCATCATCTGAGCATTTTATCAGGTATAAAGCCTTTACCCAAAACAAGATAACTTTAGCGTGCAAATTTGCCCGACATAACTTTCGTCATCATTTAAGCAATTCATCAGCCATATACCTTTATCCAAAACCATATACCTGTGGCGATGCAGATTTGCTAGATTTAACTTTTGTACATCATCTGAGCGTTTCTTCAACGGTATAAACCCTTTATCCAAAACTAGATACCTTTGGCGAGCAGATTTGCTAGACATAACTTTCGTCATCGTTTGAGCATTCATCGGGTATAAACCTTTTACCCAAAAGAAGATACCTTTGGCGAACAGATTTGCTTGACATAACTTTCGTCATCATTTGAGCATTTCATCGGGTATAAACCTTTTACCACAAACAAGATACATTTGGTTAGCAGATTTTTTCGACATAACTTTCGTCATCATTTGAGCATTTCGTCGGGTATAAAGCCATTACCCAAAACAAGATACCTTTGGCGAGCAGATTTGCTCGACATAACTTTCGTCATCATTTGAGATTTTCATCGGCTATAAACCCTTTACACAAAACAAGATACCTTTGGCGAGCAGATTTGCTCGACATAACTTTTGTAAACATTTGAGCATTTCATCGAGTATAAACCCTATACCCAAAACAAGATACCTTTGGCAAGCAGATTTGCCCGACCTAACTTTGGTCAGCATTTGAGCATTTCATCGAGTATAAACCCTTTACCCAAAACAAGATACCTTTGGCGAGCAGATTTGCTCGACATAACTTTTGTCATCATCTGAACATTTCATCGGGTATAAACCCTTTACCCAAAATAAGATAATTTTAGCGTGCAGATTTACCCGACATAACTATCGTCATCATTTAAGCATTTCATCGGGTATAAACCCTTTACCCAAAACAAGATACCTTTGGCGAGAAGATTTGCTAGACATAATTTTTGTCATCATCTGAGCCTTCTTCATCAGTTTAACCTTTTACCCTAAACAGGATTAACTTTTAGCGTGCCGATTTTCCCGACAATAACTTTCTTCATCTTTTAAGCAATTTCATCGGCCTTAATACCCTTTATCCAAACAAGATACCTTTGGCGAGCAGTTTTGCTCGGATCATAACTTTCATCATAATCTTGAGCTTTAACCGGGTATAAACCTTTTACCACAAAAACGAGTACCTTTGGCACGAGAAGATTTGCTCGGACATAACTTTCTTCATTATTTGAGCATTTCATTAGGTATACACCCTTTACCCCAAACAATATACCTTTGGCGAGTAGATTTGCTCGACATAACTTTCGTCATCATTTGAGCATTTCATCGTGTATAAACCCTTTACCCGAAACAAGATAACTTTAGCGTGCAGATTTGCTCGACATAACTTTCGTCATCATTTGAGCATTTCATCGGGTATAAACCCTTTACCACAAAACATGATACCTTGGAAGCAGATTTGCTGACATACTGTCGTCATCATTTGAGCATTTCACTTCGGTGTAAACCCTTTAACCCAAAACAGATACCTATGGCGAGCAGATTAGCTCGACATTACTTTTGTCATATTTGAGCATTTCATCGTTATAAACACTTTACTCCAAACAAGTTTCTTTGGCGAGCAGATTGCCGACATAAGCTTTCGTCTCATTTATGCAATTCATCGGCTATAATCCCTTAACCTCAACAAGATACCTTGCGAGCAAATTTTGCTCGGACTTAACTTTCGTCATCATCTTGAGCATTACATCGGATTTAAACCCTTTACCCAAAACAAGATACCTTTGGCGAGAAGACTTGCTTGACATAGCTTTCATCATCATTTGAGCATTTCATCGGGTTATAAATCTTCAATCTGGGTATATCCCTCATTACCCAAAATAGATACATTGGGCGAGAGATTTGCTCGACATAACTTTCGTCATCATTTGAGCATTTCATCTATCTTTGGCGAGCAAATTTGCTTGACATAACTTTCGTCATCATTTGAGCATTTCATCGGGTATAAACCTTTTACCGAAAACAAGATACATTTGGTTAGCAGATTTGCTCGACATAACTTTCGTCATCATTTGAGCATTTCATCGGGTATAAATCTTTTACCTAAAACAAGATACCTTTGCCAATCAGATTTGCTAGACATAATTTTTTTCATCATCTGAGCATTTCATCAGGTATAAACCCTTTACCCTAAACAAGATAACTTTAGCGTGCAGATTTTCCCGACATAACTTTCGTCATCATTTAAGCAATTCATCGGCCATAAACCCTTTATCCAAAACAAGATACCTTTGGCGAGCAGATTTGCTCGACATAACTTTCGTCATAATTTGAGCATTCATCGGGTATAAACCTTTTACCCAAAACAAGATACCTTTGGCGAGCAGATTTGCTCGACATAACTTTCATCATCATTTGAGTATTTCATCGGGTATAAACCCTGTACCCAAAATAAGATAATTTTAGCATTTGCCCGACATAACTTTCGTCATCATTTAAGCAATTCATCGGCTATAAACCCTTTATCCAAAACTAGATAACTTTGGCAGGCAAATTTGCTCGACATAACTTTCGTCATCATTTGAGTTTTCATCGGTATAAACACTTTAACCCAAAAAATCAAGTTACCTTGGCCGAGCAGATTTGCTAGACATAAACTTTTGTCATTCTTCTTGAGCATTTTATCAGGTATAAAGCCTTTACCCAAAACAAGATAACTTTAGCGTGTAAATTTGCCCGACATAACTTTCGTCATCATTTAAGCAATTCATCAGCCATAAACCCTTTATCCAAAACAATATACCTTTGGCGAGCAGATTTGCTAGACATAACTTTCGTCATCGTTTGAGCATTCATCGGGTATAAACCTTTTACCCAAAACAAGATACCTTTGGCGAGCAGATTTGCTTGACATTACTTTCGTCATCATTTGAGCATTTCATCGGGTATAAACCTTTTACCACAAACATGATACATTTGGTTAGCAGATTTTTTCGACATAACTTTCATCATCATTTGAGCATTTCGTCGGGTATAATAAGCCTAATAACCCAAAAACAAGATACCTTTTGGCGAGCAGATTTGCTCGACATAACTTTCGTCATCATTTGAGATTTTCATCGGCTATAAACCCTTTACACAAAACAAGATACCTTTGGCGAGCAGATTTGCTAGACATAACTTTTGTAAACATTTGAGCATTTCATCGGGTATAAACCCTATACCCAAAACAAATTCCTTGGGCGAGTTGATTGCCCGACTTAACTTTGGTCAGCTTTTGAGGCATTTCATCGAGTTATATACCTTTACCCAAACAAGATACTTTGGCGTAGGCAGATTTGCTAGGCAGATCTTTTTGTCATCATATGAGGCATTTCATCGGTATAAACCCTCTTACCCACAAATTAGTTAACTTTAGCGTGCAGATTTACCCGACATAACTATCGTTATCATTTGAGCATTTCATCGGGTATAAACCCTTTACCCAAAACAAGATACCTTTGGCGAGCAGATTTGCTAGACATAACTTTTGTCATCATCTGAGCATTTCATCAGGTATAAACCCTTTACCCAAAACAAGATAACTTTAGCGTGCAGATTTTCCCGACATAACTTTCGTCATCATTTAAGCAATTCATCGGCCATAAAACCATTTATTCCAAACAAGTTACCCTTTGGCGAGCTGAGTTTGCTAGAAATAACTTTCGTCATAATTTGTATTCAGATCGGGTATAAACCTTTTACCCAAAACAAGATACCTTTGGCGAGCAGATTTGCTCGACATAACTTTCTTCATTATTTGAGCATTTCATCAGGTATACACCCTTTACCCAAAACAAGATACCTTTGGCGAGCAGATTTTGCTTGACATAACTTTAGTCATCATTTGAGCATTTCATCGAGTATAAACCCTTTACCCAAAACAAGATATCTTTGGCGAGCAGATTTGCTCGACATAACTTTCGTCATCATTTGAGCATTTCATCGGGTATAAACCCTTTACCCAAAACAAGATACCTTTGGCAAGCAGATTTGCTCGACATAACTTTCGTCATCATTTGAGCATTTCATCGGTATAAACCCTTTACCAAATCAAGATACCTCTTGTCGTGAGATAGCTCGACATAACTTTCGTCATCATTTGAGCATTTCATCGGTTATAAACCCTTTACCCAAAACAAGATACCTTTGGCGAGCAGATTTGCCCGACATAACTTTCGTCATCATTTAAGCAATTCATCGGCTATAAACCCTTTACCCCAAACAAGATACCTTTGGCGAGCAAATTTGCTCGACATAACTTTCGTCATCATTTGAGCATTTCATCGGGTATAAACCCTTTACCCAAAACAAGATACCTTTGGGAGAGACTTGCTTGTCATAGCTTATCATCATTAGCATTCATCGGGTATGAACTTCATTAGGGTATAAACCATTACTCCAGAATAAGATACCTTTGGCCAGAGATGTTGCTTTCGAACAAACTTTCGTCATCATTTGTGCATTTATCTCATCTTTGGCGGCAAATTTGCTTTGACATAACTTTCGTCATAATTTGTGCATTTTCATCGGGTATAAACCTTTTACCGAAAAACATGATTCACATTTGGTTAGCTAATTTTGCTCGACAATACTTTTTCTTCATTTGAGCATTTCATCGGGTATAAATCCTTTACCTAAAACAAGATACCTTTGCCAATCAGATTTGCTTGACATAGTTTCGTCATCTTTGAGCATTTATGGGCTATAACCCTTTACCCAAACAAGATACTTTTGGCGAGCAGATTTCTTGGACCATATACTTTCGTCTTGCATTTGAGCATTTCTTGTCGGTATAAACCTTTTCCAAAAACAAGATACATTGGTGCATATTTGCTCGACATAAAAGCTTCGTCTCATTTAAGCATTTCATCGGGTATAAACCCATTACCCAAAACAAGATACCTTTGGCGAGCAGATTTGCTCGACATAACTTTCATCATCATTTGAGTATTTCATCGGGTATAAACTCTTTACCTAAAATAAGATAATTTTAGCGTGCAGATTTGCCCGACATAACTTTCGTCATCATTTAAGCAATTCATCGGCTATAAACCCTTTATCCAAAACTAGATAACTTTGGCAGGCAAATTTGCTCGACATAACTTTCGTCTCATTTAGCCATCTTCATCGGTATATAACCATTTACCCAAAACAAAATACCTTTGGCGAGCAGATTTGCTAGACATAACTTTTGTCATCATCTGAGCATTTTATCAGGTATAAAGCCTTTACCCAAAACAAGATAACTTTAGCGTGCAAATTTGCCCGACATAACTTTCGTCATCATTTAAGCAATTCATCAGCCATAAACCCTTTATCCAAAACAATATACTTTTGGTGAGCAGATTTGCTAGATATAACTTTTGTCATCATCTGAGAATTTCATCAGGTATAAACCCTTTACCCAAAACAAGATACCTTTGGCGAGCAGATTGCTAGACCATAAATTTCGTCATCGTTGTGCATTTCATCGGGTATAACCTTTTACCCATAATACAAAGATACCTTTGGCGAGCAGATTTGCTTGACATAACTTTAGTCATCATTTGAGCTTTTCATCGGGTATAAACCCTTTACCCAAAACAAGATACATTTGGTTAGAAAATCAACAGATTTTTTTCGCATAACTTTCGTCATTCTTTTGAGCATTTGTCGGGTATAAAGCCATTTACCTATACAAAGATACCTTTGGCGAGCAGATTTGCTAGACATAACTTTCGTCATCATTTGAGATTTTCATCGGCTATAAACCCTTTACACAAAACTAGATACCTTTGGCGAGCAGATTTGCTAGACATAACTTTTGTAAACATTTGAGCATTTCATCGGGTATAAACCCTATACCCAAAACAAGATACCTTTGGCGAGCAGATTTGCCCGACCTAACTTTGGTCAGCATTTGAGCATTTCATCGAGTATAAACCCTTTACCCAAAACAAGATACCTTTGGCGAGCAGATTTGCTCGACATAACTTTTGTCATCATCTGAGCATTTCATCGGGTATAAACCCTTTACCCAAAATAAGATAATTTTAGCGTGCAAATTTACCCGACATAACTATCGTCATCATTTAAGCATTTCATCGGGTATAAACCCTTTACCCAAAACAAGATACCTTTGGCGAGCAGATTTGCTAGACATAATTTTTGTCATCATCTGAGCATTTCATCAGGTATAAACCCTTTAGCCTAAACAAGATAACTTTAGCGTGCAGATTTTCCCGACATAACTTTCGTCATCATTTAAGCAATTCATCGGCCATAAACCCTTTATCCAAAACAAGATACCTTTGGCGAGCAGATTTGCTCGACTTACTTTGTCATAAATTTGGAGGCATTCATAGGGCTATAAACCTTTTACCAAAAACAAGTACCTTTGGGAGCAGATTTGCTCGACATAACTTTCTTCATTATTTGAGCAGTTTATTAGGTATACACCCTTTACCCAAAACAAGATACCATTGGCGAGCAGATTTTGCTTGACATAACTTTCGTCAACATTTGAGCATTTCATCAGGTATAAACCCTTTACCCAAAATAGGATTCCTTTGGCGAGCAGATTTGCCCGACATAACTATCGTCATCATTTGAGCATTTCATCAAGTATAAATCCTTTAACCAAAACAAGATACCTTTGGCAAGCAGATTTGCTCGACATAACTTTCTTCTTCATTTGATGCTTTTAAGGGTAAAAACATTTACCCAAATTTAAGATACCGTTTGGCCAGCAGATTTGGTTCAGACATAAACTTTCGTCATCATTTGTGCCTTCATCGGGTTTAAACCCTTTTACCAAAAATAGATACCATTGGCGAGTAGATTTAGCTCGAACATAACTTTCGTCACATTTGATGAATTATCTTCGGTATAAACCTTTTACCGAAAACAAGATATATTTGGTTAGCAGATTTGCTCGACATAACTTTCATCATCATTTGAGCATTTCATCGGTTATAAACCCTTTACCAAAACAAGATACCTTTTGGCGAGAGATTTGCCCGACATAATTTTGTCTATCATTTAAGCAATTTTCGCTATAACAACCTTTACCCAAAAAGATAACTTTAGCGTGCATGATTTGCCTGACATATCTTTCGTCATCTTTGAAGCAAAATCATCGGCTATTAAACCCTTTATCCATAAGCAAGATACCTTTGGCGAGTAGATTTTGCTCGACATAACTTTGTCTCATTTGAGCATTCATCGGGTATCAACTTTTACCAAAAACAAGATTACCTTTGGCGAAACAGATTTGCTGACATAACTTTCTTCATTTATTTTAGCATTTCATCAAGTAACCCCTTTACCCAAAAACATGAATACCTTTGGCGAGAGATTTTGCTTGACATAAAAATAATTTTAGGCATCATTGAGATTTCATCGAGTATAAACCCTTTACCCTAAACAGACTATCTTTGGTCGATTAGATTTGCTGACATTAACTTTGTCATCATTTGAGCATTTCATCGGTATAAACCCTTTACCCAAAACAAAGAACCTTGGCAAGCCAGATTTGCTCGACGTAACATTTCGTCGTCTATTTTAGCATTTATCGGTTATAACCATTTACCAAAACAAGATCTTTAGCGAGCAGATTTTGCTCGACATAACTTTCATCATAATTGAGCATTTCATCAATTTTAAACCCTTTACCCAAAACAAGATACCTTTGGCGAACAAATTTGCCCGACATAACTTTCGTCATCATTTAAGCAATTCATCGGCTATAAACCCTTTACCCTAAACAAGATAATTTGGCGAGCAAATTTGCTCCGACAGAACTTCGTCACATTTGAGAATTTCATCGGGTCTAACTCATTACCAATACAAGATACCTTGGCGAGCAGATTTGCTCGACATAATTTCGTTATACATTTGAGCATTTCCTCGGCTATAAACCTTTACCCAAAACAAGTACCTTTGGCTAGCTGATTTGCTCGGACATAAACATTTCGTCAGCAATTTTCGCATTTCATTGGCTTTAACATTTACCCAACTAATAAGATACCTTTGGCAGGCAGTTTGCTAGACATTACTTTCTTCACATGTATGCGTTTCATCAGTATATACCCCTCTCTAACACAAAAATTTAGATACCTTTGGCGAGCAGATTTTGCACGCCATAATATCGTCATTCATTTGAGCATTTTCATCAAGGTATTATACTCTTTACCAAAACAAGATACCTTGGCGAGCAGATTTGCTCGACCATAACTTTTCTTCATCATTTGAGTATTTTCATCGGGTCTAAAACCCTTTACCCAAATAAGATACCTTTGCCAGCAAATTTGGCGCGACATAACTTTCTTCATTAATTTGAACATTTCTTCGGGTATAAACCCACTTTACCCAAACTAATAACCTTTAGCAGTGCAGATTTCCGGACATAACTTTCGTCAGCATTTAAGATCATTCATCGGCTATAACCCTTTATCAAAACTAGATTACCTTTGGCTGCAAATTTGCTCGACATAAACTTTCGTCATCATTTGAGCATTTCATCGGGTATAAACCCTTTACCCAAAACAAGATACCTTTGGCGAGCAGATTTGCTAGACATAACTTTTGTCATCATCTGAGCATTTTATCAGGTATAAAGCCTTTACCCAAAACAAGATAACTTTAGCGTGCAAATTTTGCCCGACATAACTTTCGTCATCATTTAAGCAATTCATCGGCCATAAATCCTTTATCCAAAACAAGATACCTTTGGCGAGCAGATTTGCTAGATATAACTTTTGTCATCATCTGAGCTTTCTTCAGGTATAAACCATTTACCCAAAACAAAGATACCTTTGGCGAGTCAGATTTGCTAAAATAGCTTTCGTCTTCGTTTGATGCATTATCGGGTATAGACCCTTTTACCCAAGCACATGATACCTTGGCGAGCAGATTTGCTTGACATAACTTTCGGTTTTTTTTTTTTTTTTTTTTTTTTTCATTTGAGCATTTCATGGGTATAAACCTTTTAACCAAACAAGATTCTTGGGTTAGCAGATTTTTTCGACATAACTTCGTCATCATTTTTTGAGCATTTCGCGTTCGGGTATAAAGCCTTACACAAAAACAGAACTTTGGCGAGCAGATTTGATCGACATAAACTTTCGTCTCCATTGAGCTTTTCATAGGCTATAAAACCTTTACACAAAACAAGATACTTTGGCGAGCAGAATTTGCTTAGACATAAACTTTTGATAACATTTTGAGCATTTCATCGGGTATTAAATCCTTACCCAAAACAAGATACCTTTGGCGAGCAGATTTGCCGACCTAACTTTGTCATCATTTTGAGCATTTCATGAGTATAAATCCCTTTACCCAAAACAGATAACTTTGGCGAGCAGATTTTACCCGACATAACTATCGTTATCATTTGTGCATTTCATCGGGTAAACCCTTTTCCCAAAAACAAGGATCCTTGGCGAGAAGATTTGACTTGACTAAATTTTGTCATCATTGTGCTTTCATCAGGTATAAACTCTTTACCCAAAATAAGATAACTTTAGCGTGCAGATTTTCCCGACATAACTTTTTTCATCATTTAAGCAATTCATCGGCCATAAATCCTTTATCCAAAACAAGATACCTTTGGCGAGCAGATTTGCTCGACCTAACTTTCGTCATCATTTGAGCATTCATCGGGTATAAACCTTTTACCCATAACAAGATACCTTTGGCGAGCAGATTTGCTCGACATAACTTTCTTCATCATTTGAGCATTTCATCAGGTATTCACCCTTTACCCAAAACAAGATACCTTTTGCGAGCAGATTTTGCTTGACATAACTTTAGTCATCATTGGAGCATTTCATCGAGTATAAACCCTTTTACCAAAAAACAAGATATCTTTGTAGAGCAGATTTGCTCGACATAACTGTCATCATCTATTTGAGCATCTTCATCGGGCTATAAAACCTTTACCGAACAAGATACTTTGGCAAGCTGATTTGTCTAGACATAACTTTCGTCATCATATTGAGCATTTCATCGGTGTAAACCCTTTATTCAAAAACAAATACTTTTGGCGAGCCGATTTGCTCGACATATCATGTTCATCATTTGAGCATTTCTTCGGTTATAAAGCCTTTACCAAAAAACGAGATCCTTTGGCGAGCAGATTTGCCCGACATAACTTTTCGTCATCATTTAAGCAATTCATCGGCTATAAACCTTTACCCCAAACAAGATACCTTTGGGAGAAAATTTTCTCCACGTAACTTCGTCATCATTTTGAAGCATTACATCGGATATAAACCTTTACCCAAAACAAGTTACCTTGGCGAGAGACTTATTTCATGGGTTTATAAACCCTTTACCCAAAACAAGATCTTTGGCGAGCAAAATTTGCTTGTCATAACTTTCGTCTTCATTTGGAGCATATCTTAGGGTATAAAACGCCTTTTACCCCAAATTTAAGATTACATTTTCGTTAGCGTATTGCTCGACAAAACATTCGTCTTCATGTTGGATCAATTTAATTCGGGTATAAACCCTTTACCCAAAAAAAGATACCTTTGGCAGCAAGATTTGACTCGAAATAACTTTCGTCTTCTTTTGAGCATTTCATTACTTGGCGAGCAGATATTACTATCGACATTATTTTCGTCATCAATTTGAGCGTTTCATAGGTTAAACTTTTACGAAAACAAGGATACCATTTGGTTTGCAGAGTTTGCTCGGACATATCTTTCGTCTATCATTTGAGCATTTCATCGGTTATAAATCCCATTACCCAAATCAAGATACCTTTGGCGAGCAGATTTGCCTCCGTACATAACTTTCGTATCATTTAAGCAATTCATCGGCTATAATCCTTTACCCCATACAGTTACCTTTGGCGAGCAAATTTGCACGTCTATAACTTTCGTCATCATTTGAGCATTACATCGGGATATAAACCTTTACCCCAAAACAATGATACTTTGGCGAGCAGACTTGCTTGTCATAGCTTTTCATCATCATGTGAGCATTTCATCGGGTATAAACCCTTTACCCAAAACAAGATACCTTTGGCGAGCAGATTTACTTGACATAACTTTCGTCATCATTTGAGCATTTCATCAGGAATAAACCTTTTACCCAAAATAAGATACATTTGGTTAGCGTATTTGCTCGACATAACTTTCGTCATCATTTGAGCATTTCATCGGGTATAAAACCATTACCCAAAACAAGATACCTTTGGTTAGCGTATTTGCTCCACATAACTTTCGTCATCATATAAGCAATTCATCGGCCATAAACCCTTTATCCAAAAAAAGATCACCTTTGGCGAGCAGATTGGCTCGACATAACTTTCGTCATCATTTGAGCATTCATCGGGTATAAACCTTTTACCCAAAACAAGATACCTTTGGCGAGCAGATTTGCTCGACATTACTTTCTTCATTATTTGAGCATTTCATCAGGTATTTCACCATTTACACAAACAAGATATCTTTGCGATCAGGATTTGCTCGCATATACTTTCGTCAACATTTGAGCATTTCTCGGAGTATTAAACCTTTACCCAAAACAAGATACCTTTGGCAAGCTAGATTTGCGCGACGTAAACTTTCGTATATTTGAGCATTTCATCGGTGTACAACCCTTTACCGATACAAGTTACCTTTTGCGAGCAGATTGCTCGACCTAACTTTCGTCATCATTTGAGGCATTTCATCGGTTGTTATCCCTTTACCAAACAGATACCTTTGGCGAGCTAGATGTGCCGACATAACTTTCGTCATCATTTAAGCATTTCATCGGCTATAAACCCTTTACCCAAAACAAGATACCTTTGGCGAGCAGATTTGCTCGACATAACTTTCGTCATCATTTGAGCATTTCATCGGGTATAAACCCTTTACCCAAAACAAGATACCTTTGGCGAGCAGATTTGCTTGACATAACTTTCGTCATCATTTGAGCATTTCATCGGGTATAAACCCTTTACCCAAAACAAGATACCTTTGGCGAGAAAATTTGTTTGACATAACTTTGTCATCATTTGTGAATTTCATTCGGGTTATTAAATCCGTTTTACCTCCAAATAAGATACTTTTGGTTCGCGTAATTTGCTCGAAATAAATTCTCATCATTGAGATTTCATTCGGGTATAAACCCATTACCCAAAACAAGATACCTTTGGCCAGCAGATTTGTTCGACATAACTTTCGTCATTATTTGAGCATTTCATCGGCTATAAACCCTTTACCTAAAACTAGATACCTTTGGCGAGCAGATTTGCTCGACATAACTTTCTTCATCATTTGAGCATTTCATCGGGTATAATAACCTTTTGCCAAACACAGATTATCTTGGTTTGCAGTTTTGCTCGACATAACTTTGTCATCATTTGAGTATTTCATCGGCTATAAACCTTTTACCTAATTCAAGATACTTTGAGCGAGCAGATTTGCTGGCATAATTTTCGTCATCATTTAAGCAATTCATCGGCTATAAACCCTTTACCCAAAACAAGATAACTTTAGCGTGCAGATTTGCCCGACATAACTTTCATCATCATTTAAGCAATTCATTACCCATAAACCCTTTATCCAAAACAAGATACCTTTGGCGATGGCAGGATTTGGCTCGACATAACTTTCGTCATCATTTGAGCATTTCATCGGGTATAAACCCTTTACCCAAAACAAGATACCTTTGGCGAGCAGATTTGCTCGACATAACTTTCTTCATTATTTGAGCATTTCATCAGGTATACACCATTTACCCAAAACAAGATACTTTTGGCGAGCAGATTTTGCTTGACATAACTTTAGTCATCATTTGAGCATTTCATCGAGTATAAACCCTTTACCCAAAACAAGATATCTTTGGCAATCAGATTTGCTCGACATAACTTTCGTCATCATTTGAGCATTTCATCGGGTATAAACCCTTTACCCAAAACAAGATACCCTTTGGCAAGCAGTTTGTCTCGACATAACTTTATTTTCATTTGTGCATTTCATCGGTGTATACCTTTTACCAAAACAAGATACCTTTGGCGAGCAGATTGCTCTAGACATATCTTTCCGTCCACTATTTGAGCAGTTAATCGGTTATATACCCTTTTACCAAAACAGATTACCTTGGCGAGCAGATTTGCCGATTAACTTTCGTCATTCTTTTAAGAATTCATCGGCTATAAACCCTTTACCCCAAACAAGATACCTTTGGCGGGCAAATTTGCTTGACATAACTTTCGTCATCATTTGAGCATTTCATCGGGTATAAACCCATTACCCAAAACAAGATACCTTTTGACGAGCAGATTTGCTCGATATAACTTTCGTCATAGTTTGAGCATTTCATTAGTTATAAACCCTTTACCCAAAACAAGATACCTTTGGCGAACAGATTTGCCCGACATAACGTTCGTTATCATTTAAGCAATTCATCGGCTATAAACCCTTTACCCAAAACAAGATACCTTTGGCGAGCAAATTTGCTCGACATAACTTTCGTCATCATTTGAGCATTTCATCGGGTATAAATCCTTTACCTAAAACAAGATACCTTTGCCAATCAGATTTGCTTGACATAACTTTCGTCATCATTTGAGCATTTCATCGGGTATAAACCCTTTACCCAAAACAAGATACCTTTGGCGAGCAGATTTCTTGACATAACTTTCGTCATCATTTGAGCATTTCTTCGGGTATAAACCTTTTACCCAAAACAAGATACATTTGGCGAGCAGATTTGCTTGGATTGTTATCATGAGCTTGGGGATTGTCCAATGCCATTTTGTTTTTTTGTTGCCTTTGAGGTGGGTTAGGGATGTGTCCTAACTTTTATTATCTCTTTGGCTTGATCCTTTGTGTAAACTTTGCCTTTTTTGGGCCTTTTCTTAATAAATTTACCTTTAAGAAAAAAAAAAAAACAAGATACCTTTGGCGAGCAGATTTGCCGAAAACTGATCGTCATCATTTGAAGCTTTCATGGGTATTACCCTTTACCCGAAACAAGATACCTTTGGCGAGCATATTCGGCTATAAACCCTTTACCCAAAACAAGATACCTTTGACGAGCAGATTTGCTCTACATAACTTTCGTCATCATTTGAGCATTTCATCGGGTATAAACCCTTTACCCAAAACAAGATACCTTTGGCGAGTAGATTTGCTAGACAAAACTTTCGTCATCATTTGATCATTTCATCGGCTAAAAACCCTTTAACCAATACAAGATACCTTTGGCGAGTAGATTTTCTCGACATAACTTTCATCATCATTTGAGCATTTCATCGGCTATAAAAAATTTACCCAAAACAATATACCTTTGGCGAGCAGATTTGCTCGAAATAACTTTCGTCATCTTTTGAGCATTTCATTGGGTATAAACCCTTTACCCGAAACAAGATACCTTTGGCTATGAGATTTGCTCGACATATATTTCATCGTCATTTGAGCATTTCATCGGTTATAAACCCTTTACCCAATTCAATATACCTTTGGCGAGTAGATTTGCTCGACATAACTTTCATCATCATTTGAGCATTTCATCGGCTATAAAAAATTTACCCAAAACAATATACCTTTGTTGAGCAAATTAGTTATCATTTGAGCATTTCATTGGCTATAAACACTTTACCCAAAACAAGATACCTTTGGCTAGCAGATTTGCTCGACATAACTTTCATCAACATTTGAGCATTTCATCAGGTATAAACCCTTTACCCAAAATAAGATACATTTGGCGAGCAAATTTGCCCGACATAACTATCGTCATCATTTGAGCATTTCATCAAGTATAAACCCTTTACCCAAAACAAGATACCTTTGGCGAGCAGATTTGCTCGACATAACTTTCATCATCATTTGAGCATTTCATCGGGTATAAACCCTTTACCCAAAACAAGATACCTTTGGCCAGCAGATTTGCTTGACATAACTTTCGTCATCATTTGATCATTTCATCGGGTATAAACCCTTTACCAAAAACTAGATACCTTTGGCGAGCAAATTTGCTCGACATAACTTTCGTCATCATTTGAGCATTTCATCGGGTATAAACCTTTTACCCAAAACAAGATACATTTGGTTAGCAGATTTGCTCGACATAACTTTCGTCATCATTTGAGCATTTCATCGGTTATAAACCCATTACTCAAAACAAGATACCTTTGGCGAGCAGATTTGCCCGACATAACTTTCGTCATCATTTAAGCAATTCATCGGCTATAAACCCTTTACCCCAAACAAGATACCTTTGGAGAGCAGCTTTGCTCGACATAACTTTCGTCATGATTTGAGCATTTCATTGTTTATAAACCCTTTACCCAAAACAGGATATCTTTGGCGAGCAGATTTGCCCGACATAACTTTCGTCATCATTTAAGCAATTCATCGGCTATAAACCCTTTACCCCAAACAAGATACCTTTGGTCAGCAGATTTGCTCGACATAACTTTCGTCATCATTTAAGCAATTCATCGGCTATAAACCCTTTACCCCAAACAAGATACCTTTGGCAAGCAGATTTCCTCGACACAACTTTCTTGATCATTTGAGTATTTCATCGGGTATAAACCCTTTACCCAAAACAAGATACCTTTGGCGAGCAGATTTGGCCGACATAACTATCGTCATCATTTGAGCATTTCATCGGGTATAAACCCTTTACCCAAAACAAGATACCTTTGGCAAGCAGATTTGGCTGACATAACTATCGTCATCATTTGAGCATTTCATCGGGTATAAACCCTTTACCCAAAACAAGATACCTTTGGTGAGCAGATTTGCTCGACATAACTTTCGTCATCATTTGAGCATTTCATCAGGTATAAACCCTTTACCCAAAACAAGATGCCTTTGGCTATCAAATTTGCTCAATATAACTACCGTCATCATTTGAGCATTTCATCGGGTATAAACCCTTTACCAAAAACAAGATACCTTTGGCGAGCAGATTTGCTCGACATAACTTTCGTCATCATTTGAACATTTCATCGGGTATAAACCCTTTACCAAAAAGAAGATACCTTTGGCGAGCAGGTTTGCTCGATATAACTTTCGTCGTCATTTGAGCATTTCATCGGGTATAAACCCTTTACCCAAAACAAGATACCTTTGGCGAGTAGATTTGCTCGACTTAACTATCATCATCATTTGAGCATTTCATCAGGTATAAACCCTTTACCCAAAAGAAGATACCTTTGGAGAGCAGATTTGCTCGACATAACTTTCATCGGCTATAAACCCTTTACCCAAAAATAAGATACATTTGGCGAGCAAATTTGCTCGACATAACTACCGTCATCATTTGAGCATTTCATTGGGTACAAACCCTTTACGCAAAACAAGATACCTTTGGCGAGAAGATTTGCTCGACATAACTTTCGTCATCATTTGAGCATTTCATCGGGTATAAACCATTTACCCAAAACAAGATACCTTTGGCGAGCAGATTTGCTCGACATAACTTTCGTCATCATTTGAGCATTTCATCGGGTATAAACCCTTTACCCAAAACAAGATACCTTTGGCGAGCAAATTTACTCGACATAACTACCGTCATCATTTGAGCATTTCAT
This sequence comes from Tanacetum coccineum, assembly GCA_026074375.1. NCBI lineage: Eukaryota > Viridiplantae > Streptophyta > Magnoliopsida > Asterales > Asteraceae > Tanacetum > Tanacetum coccineum. The sequence goes on along the minus strand of BQNB010043796.1, from coordinate 20,264 downwards.
CGGGTATAAACCCTTTACCATAAACAAGATACCTTTGGCGAGCAGATTTGCTCGACATAACTTTCGTCATCATTTGAGCATTTCATCGGGTCTAAACCCTTTACCCAAAACAAGATACCTTTGGCGAGCAGATTTGCTCGACATAACTTTCGTCATCATTTGAGCATTTCATCGGCTATAAACCCTTTACCCAAAATAAGATACCTTTGGCGAGCAGATTTGCTCGACATAACTTTCGTCATCATTTGAGCAATTCTATCGGGTATAAACCCTTTACCAAAAACAAGATACCTTTGGCGAGCAGATTTGCTCGACCTAACTTTCATCGTCATTTGAGCATTTCATCGAATATAAACCCTTTACCAAAAACAAGATACCTTTGGCGAGTAGATTTGCTCGACATAACTATCGTCATCATTTGAGCATTTCATCGGGTATAAACCCTTTACCAAAAACAAGATACCTTTGGCGAGCAGATTTGCTCGACATAACTTTCGTCATCATTTGAGCATTTCATCGGGTATAAACCCTTTACCCAAAACAAGATACCTTTGGCGAGCAGATTTGCTCGACATAACTTTCGTCATCATTTGAGCATTTCATTGGGTATAAACCCTTTACCCAAAACAAGATACCTTTGGCGAGTATATTTGCTCGACACAACTTTCGTCATCATTTGAGTATTTCATCGGGTATAAACCCTTTACCCAAAACAAGATACCTTTGGCGAGTAGATATGCTCGACATAACTATCGTCATCATTTGAGTATTTCATCGGGTATAAACCCTTTACCCAAAACAAGATACCTTTGGCGAGCAGATTTTCAAGACCTAACTTTCGTCATCATTTGATCATTTCATCGGGTATAAACCCTTTACCCAAAATAAGATACCTTTGGCGAGCAAATTTGCTCGACATAACTACCGTCATCATTTGAGCAGTTCATCAGGTATAATCTCTTTAACCAAAACAAGATACATTTGGCGAGCAGATTTTCTCGCATACACTTTTTGGTCATTCATTTGCCTTTCATCGCTAATATAAACCCTTTACCCAAAACAAGATACCTTTGGCGAACAGATTTGCTCGACATAACTTTCGTCATCATTTGAGCATTTCATCGGGTATAAACCCTTTACCAAAAACAAGATACCTTTGGCGAGCAGATTTGCTCGACATAACTTTCGTCATCATTTGAGCATTTCATCGGGTATAAACCCTTTACCAAAAACAAGATACCTTTTGGCGAGCAGATTTGCTCGGCAAAACTTTCGTCATCATTTGAGCATTTCATCGGCTATAAACCCTTTACCCAAAATAAGATAACCTTGGCGAGCAACTTCGCGCATAACTTTCCGTCATCATTTGAACATTTTATCCGGGTATAAACCCTTTACCAAAAACAAAAATACCTTTGCGAGCAATTTAGATCGACCTAACTTTCATCGTCATTTGAGCATTTCATCCGAACCATAAATCCTTTACCAAAAACAAGATACCTTGGCCGCGGCAGATTTGCTCTCCTTAACTTTCGTTCTTCATTTGAGCATTTCATCGGGTAGAAACCCATTACACTAAACAAGATACCTGTCTGTCGATCATTTTGCTCGACATAACACCGTCATCATTTTAGAGCATTTCATAGTTATAAACCTTTAAACCCAAAACATATACCTTGGCGAGCAAATTTGCTTGACATAACTTTCGTCATCATTTGAGCATTTCATCGGGTATAAACCCTTTACCAAAAACAAGATACCTTTGGGGCCAGCATAATTTGCTTCGACAATAAAAAAAAACTTTCGTCATCATTTTGAACATTTCATCAGAGTATAGACCCCTTTACAAAAAAGAAATACCTTTTGGCAAGAGGGTTGCTATTCGATATAACTAAAATTCGTCATCATTTGAGCATTTCATCGGGTATAAACCCTTTACCCAAAACAAGATACCTTTGGCGAGTAGATTTGCTCGACATAACTTTTGTCATCATTTGAGCATTTCATCGGGTATAAACCCTTTACCCAAAAGAAGATACCTTTGGCGAGCAGATTTGCTCGACATAACTTTCATCATCATTTAAGCATTTCATCGGCTATAAACCCTTTACCCAAAAATAAGATACCTTTGGCGAGCAAATTTGCTCGACATAACTACCGTCATCATTTGAGCATTTCATTGGGTACAAACCCTTTACGCAAAACAAGATACCTTTGGCGAGAAGATTTGCTCGACATAACTTTCGTCATCATTTGAGCATTTCATCGGGTATAAACCCTTTACCCAAAACAAGATACCTTTGGCGAGCAGATTTGCTCGACATAACTTTTGTCATCATTTGAGCATTTCATCGGGTATAAACCCTTTACCCAAAACAAGATACCTTTGGCGAGCAAATTTACTCGACATAACTACCGTCATCATTTGAGCATTTCATCGGGTATAAACCCTTTACCATAAACAAGATACCTTTGGCGAGCAGATTTGCTCGACATAACTTTCGTCATCATTTGAGCATTTCATCGGGTCTAAACCCTTTACCCAAAACAAGATACCTTTGGCGAGCAAATTTGCTCGACATAACTACCGTCATCATTTGAGCATTTCATTAGGTACAAACCCTTTACCCAAAACAAGATACCTTTGGAGATCAGATTAGCTCGGCAAAACTTTCGTCATCATTTGAGCATTTTCACTCGGCAATAAACGCTTACCCAAAAAAAAGATACCTTTGGCGAGCAGATTTGCTCGACATAACTTTCGTCATCATTTGAGCAATTCTATCGGGTATAAACCCTTTACCAAAAACAAGATACCTTTGGCGAGCAGATTTGCTCGACCTAACTTTCATCGTCATTTGAGCATTTCATCGAATATAAACCCTTTACCAAAAACAAGATACCTTTGGCGAGTTGTTTTCTCGATATAACAATCGTCATCATTTGAGCATTTCATCGGGTATAAACCCTTTACCCAAAACCGGATACCTATGGCGAGCAAATTTGCTCGACATAACTACCGTCATCATTTTAGCATTTCATTGGGTATAAACCCTTTACCCAAAACAAGATACCTTTGGCGAGTATATTTGCTCGACACAACTTTCGTCATCATTTGAGTATTTCATCGGGTATAAACCCTTTACCCAAAACAAGATACCTTTGGCGAGTAGATATGCTCGACATAACTATCGTCATCATTTGAGTATTTCATCAGGTATAAACCCTTTACCCAAAACAAGATACCTTTGGCGAGCAGATTTTCTCAACCTAACTTTCGTCATCATTTGAGCATTTCATCGGGTATAAACCCTTTACGCAAAATAAGATACCTTTGGCGAACAAATTTGCTCGACATAACTACCGTCATCATTTGAGCATTTCATAAGGTATAAACCCTTTACCCATAGAAACCTTCTAATTCTATATGGAGTGTGATCCAAAGACTTGTGTTGGGGGCTTCTGTCTATTTTATTTGGCAAGAGAGGAATGTTAGACTTTTTGATAGTAAGAACAGATCTGTTGATGTGGTTCTCAATATTATTGTCAACACTGTTAGACTAAAGCTGTTAAGTCTTAATTTGAAATGGTCCAGGGATGTTGGTACTGCTGCTAAGGTTTGGCACTTGCCGAATCTTGGTTTAAAGGGTAATAATTTGTTTGTGGATAATATGGTTATTGATGATAGATCTGAGTAACAAAATGGTTCTGGTGCTGCATAATTCCATGATTGGTTCTGGACAGCCTTTTAGTTATTTGAATTTTCAAGATTATACTTGTATTTGGGATATATGTCTTCATGGAAATATTGGTTTCTGGTATGGCTTTAAAAGTGATTGGCATAAAGTTGGAATGGAGTTTGAAATCAGAACCTGGACTAGATTCTTGATTCATGATGTTGGCAGGCGTCCTATGTCTGGTTTTGATTTTTGTAAAATCCTCTATTCCTTGTTTTGTGTTAAGTTAATTTTTCAGGTTCTTTTGTTCCTTTGGTGGCTTGAAGAGTATCAAGATGTCAAGTTGTATGAAGATTTAGGATGCTGCATGTACTGTGTTATTTTGCTTCAGGATGATGAGAAGATCCAAATAAGTGTTGTTCTCTTTTTTCCTCTTTTAGGTTTTTCCCATTGGGTTTTACTAAGGGAGGTTTTTTTAAGGAGGCAAACTTATTTGGATGGTGTTTTCTATGCTCTACTTTATGCTTATGGATGGTTTGGTTATGGTATTGTTAGTTGCTCATGTATTATGGTTCTTAAGCTTACTATTTTGGGCTCTATGTGTGGTGATGTTTCAAAGTATGTCGGTTGGTCCCGGCATATGTTTTGATTGATTCAGAAGCATATAGTTTCCTTTTGTAAGCTTTATTTTCCTTTTATTGTATTTATTTTAGTTGTATTTTTGAGCATGGGGATTGTCCATTGCCATTTGTTTTTTGATTTCTAAGCCAAAGTTTGTTGTTTAGGGATGTGTCCTATTCAGCTTTTCTTTGTGCTTATCTTGTATTAACTCTTTTATTCCTTGCTTATAAAATTTACCTTTAAGCAAAAAAAACAAGAAACCTTTGGCGAGTAGATTTTCTCGGCATAACTTTCGTCATCATTTGAGCATTTCATCGGCTATAAACCCTTTACCCAAAACAAGATACCTTTGGCGAGCAGATTTGCTCGACATAACTTTCGTCATCATTTGAGCATTTCATCGGGTATAAACCCTTTACCAAAAACAAGATACCTTTGGCGAGCAGATTTGCTCGACATAACTTTCGTCATCATTTGAACATTTCATCGGGTATAAACCCTTTACCAAAAACAAGATACCTTTGGCGAGCAGATTTGCTCGATATAACTTTCGTCGTCATTTGAGCATTTCATCGGGTATAACCCTTTACCCAAAACAAGATACCTTTGGCGAGCAGATTTGCTCGGCAAAACTTTCGTCATCATTTGAGCATTTCATCGGCTATAAACCCTTTACCCAAAATAAGATAACCTTGGCGAGCAGATTTGCTCGACATAACTTTCGTCATCATTTGAGCATTTCATCGGGTATAAACCCTTTACCAAAAACAAGATACCTTTGGCGAGCAGATTTGCTCGACCTAACTTTCATCGTCATTTGAGCATTTCATCGAATATAAACCCTTTACCAAAAACAAGATACCTTTGGCGAGCAGATTTGCTCCAGCTAGGGATACAAAGGCTACTGTTATGGTAGAGAATGATGATGGTTTTACGGAAGTTAAGAGCCGTAAGAAGAAGAAGGGAGCTGATTCTAGGTCATTTGGTGGTCTTAGGCTGAACAAACCTAATTCTAAGGTGATTTGGCAGCAAAAGAAAGGTGGAGATACAAAAGGGGGGTCTAAATCAGCCTCTCCTAGTGTTTCAACTAATAATAATGGTAATGGTAATGGTGTGTCAAATCCAGGTTTGAATACGGCTAATCCGTTTGATGTGTTAAATGTTGATGGTGATGATATGGGTGAATCCGGGGCTCAACCAAAGGTTAGTGATCATGTTAATTCTGTTTTGGATGAGAATAAGGAAGCTAGTATGTCTAGTAGTTTGAATTCTGGTTATGGTGATAGTCACAAGGATAAGAATGCTAGTAGTCCTCCGGTGTTGAAAAAATGGGATGTTATTAATGAATCTGATAGTACTGATGATGAGGATGGTTTTACTTCATATGGTACAGTTAGGGAGGTTGGTAATCAACTTGAAGAAAGTGGCGATTTTGACCATCTTATGACGGATATGAGGATCAAGTGGTGGATCTACATGGTGCTCTTAAGGAATACCGTGACTTCAAGTTAAGCATGAGTGGTAGAAAATAGTTTTCATTGTTTCTTTTTTCTTCTAGTTTTTGTTTTTGGTAGTTCATAAGAGTGGTATGTCACTCTTATATAGGTTTGTTTGTTAGTTGCACGTTTGTGCTGGTTTGTTGCCCATGTAACGGGTTGTGATATAGGAATTCACCTATATCCATTGTTCTTCAATACTTTTTTGGTGTAATATATTTTACCGGGGTAGTGTCCCTTTTACCCAAAAAAAATCCTTTACCCAAAACAAGATACTTTTGGCGAGCAGATTTTCTCGGCCTAACTTTCGTAATCATTTGAGCATTTCATCGGCTATAAACCCTTTACCCAAAACAAGATACCTTTGGCGAGCAGATTTGCTCGACATAACTTCGTCATCATTTGAGCATTTCATCGGGTATAAACCCTTTACCAAAAAACAAGATACCTATGGCGAGCAGATTTCACTTGAATAACTTTGTCATCATTTGAATATTTTCAATCGGGAATAAACCCTTACCAAAAAACAAGATACCTTTTGAGCGTGCGATTTGCTCGATATAAACTTTCGTCGTTCATTGAGCATTTCATCGGGTATAAACCCTTTACCCAAACAAGATACCTTTGGCTAGTAGATTTGCTCGACATAAACTATCGTCATCATTTGGCATTATCATTCGACTATAAACCCTTTACCAAAAAAAAGATACCTTTGGCGAGCAGATTTGCTCGACATAACTTTCATTTCATTTATGCATTCATCGGCTATAAAAACCCTTTACCAAAATAAGATACCAAGTGGCGAGCTAATTTGCTCGACTTAAACGACAGTCATCATTTGAGCATTTCATCGGGTATAAACCCTTTACCCAAAACAAGATACCTTTGGCGAGCAGATTTGCTCGACATAACTTTTGTCATCATTTGAGCATTTCATCGGGTATAAACCCTTTACCCAAAACAAGATACCTTTGGCGAGCAGATTTGCTCGACATAACTTTCGTCATCATTAGAGCATTTCATCGGGTATAAAACCCTTTCCAAAGCAGATACCTTTGGCGAGCAGATTTGCTCGACATAACTTTCGTCATCATTTGAACATTTCATCGGCTATAAACCCTTTACCCAAAAGAAGATACCTTTGGCGAGCAGATTTGCTCGACATAACTTTCATCATCATTTGAGCATTTCATCGGGTATAAACCCTTTTCCCAAAACAAGATACCTTTGGCGAGCAGATTTGCTCGACATAACTTTCGTCATCATTTGAGCATTTCATCGGGTATAAACCCTTTACCAAAAACAAGATACCTTTGGCGAGCAGATTTGCTCGACCTAACTTTCATCGTCATTTGAGCATTTCATCGAATATAAACCCTTTACCCAAAACAAGATACCTTTGGCGAGCAGATTTGCTCGACATAACTTTCGTCATCATTTGAGCATTTCATCGGGTATAAACCCTTTACCCAAAACAAGATACCTTTGGCGAGCAGATTTGCTCGACATAACTATCGTCATCATTTGAGCATTTCATCAGGTATAAACCCTTTACCCAAAACAAGATACCTTTGGCGAGCAGATTTGCTCGACATAACTTTCGTCATCATTTGAGCATTTCATCGGCTATAAACCCTTTACCCAAAACAAGATACCTTTGGCGAGCAGATTTGCTCGACATAACTTTCGTCATCATTTGAGCATTTCATCGGGTATAAACCCTTTACCAAAAACAAGATACCTTTGGCGAGCAGATTTGCTCGACATAACTTTCGTCATCATTTGAGCATTTCATCGGGTATAAACCCTTTACCAAAAACAAGATACCTTTGGCGAGCAGATTTGCTCGACATAACTTTCGTCATCATTTGAGCATTTCATCGGGTATAAACCCTTTACCCAAAACAAGATACCTTTGGCGAGCAAATTTGCTCGACATAACTACCGTCATCATTTGAGCATTTCATCAGGTACAAACCCTTTACCCAAAACAAGATACCTTTGGCGAGCAGATTTGCTCGACAAAACTTTCGTCATCATTTGAGCATTTCATCGGCTATAAACCCTTTACCCAATATAAGATACCTTTGGCGAGCAGATTTGCTCGACATAACTTTCATCATCATTTGAGCATTTCATCGGGTATAAACCCTTTACCAAAAACAAGATACCTTTGGCGAGCAGATTTTCTCGATCTAACTTTCATCGTCATTTGAGCATTTCATCGAATATAAACCCTTTACCAAAAACAAGATACCTTTGGCAAGTAGATTTTCTCGATATAACTATCGTCATCATTTGAGCATTTCATCGGGTATAAACCCTTTACCCAAAACAGGATACCTTTGGCGAGCAAATTTGCTCGACATAACTACCGTCATCATTTTAGCATTTAATTGGGTATAAACCCTTTACCCAAAACAAGATACCTTTGGCGAGTATATTTGCTCGACACAACTTTCGTCATCATTTGAGTATTTCATTGGGTAGAAACCCTTTACCCAAAACAAGATACCTTTGGCGAACAGATATGCTCGATATAACTATCGTCATCAGTTGAGTAATTCACCGAGTATAAACCTTTTACCCAAAACAAGATACCTTTGGCGAACCCGATTTCTCTGACCCTAACTTGCGTCATCATTTGTATTTCATCGGGTATAAAACCGTTTACCCAAAATAAGTTACCTTTGGTGGGGGCGGGCGAGCAAATTTGGTCGACATAACTACCGTCAATTATTGTGCATGTCTTCAGGTATAAACATTTACCCAAACAAGATAACTTTGGTGAGCTGATTTTCTCTGGCATAACTTCAGTTATCAATTGACATTTCCTCAGCTATAAACCCTTTACCCAAAACAAGATACCTTTGGCGAGCAGATTTGCTCGACATAACTTTTGTCATCATTTTAGCATTTCGTCGGGAATAAACCCTTTACCAAAAACAAGATACCTTTGGTGAGCAGATTTGTTCGACATAACTTTCGTCATCATTTGAACATTTCATCCGGTATAAACCGTTTACCCAAAACAAGATACCTTTGGCGAGTAGAATTGCTCGACATAACTATCGTCATCATTTGAGCATTTCATCGGGTATAAACCCTTTACCTAAAAGAAGATACCTTTGGCGAGCAAATTTGCTCAACATAACTACCGTCATCATTTGTGCATTTCATCAGGTATAAACCCTTTACCCAAAACAAGATACCTTTGGCGAGTAAATTTGCTTGACATAACTACCGTCATCATTTGAGCATTTCGTTGGGTATAAACCCTTTACTCAAAACAAGATACCTTTGGAGAGCAGATTTGCTCGACATAACTTTCGTCATCATTTGAGCATTCATCGGGTATAAACCATTTACCCAAAACAAGATACCTTTGGCGAGCAGATTGCTCGACATAACTTTCGTCTTCATTTAAGCATTTCATCGGGTATAAACCTTTTATAAAAAACAAGATACCTTTTGCGAGGAAGAATTTCTCGACCTTAACATTCATCGTCATCTTGTGCATTTCATCGAGTTTAAACCCCTTTTACCAAAACAAGTACCTTTGGCGAGCAGATTTGCTCGACATAACTTTCGTCATCATTTGAGGAATTTTCTTTTCGGCGTATAAACCCTATTATCCACACAAGATACCTTTGGCGAATCAAATTTGCTCGACATCACTACCGTCATCTTTTGAGCATTTATCAGTATAAACCCCTTTTCAAAACAAGATAACATTGGCGAGCAGATTTGCTCGGCATAACTTTCATCAACATTTGAGCATTTCATCGGCTATAAACCCTTTACCCAAAACAAGATACCTTTGGAGAGCAGATTTGCTCGACATAACTTTCGTCATCATTTGAGTATTTCATCGTGTATAAACCCTTTACCAAAAACAAGATACCTTTGGCGAGCAGATTTGCTCGACATAACTTTCATCACTCTTTGAGCATTTTCATGGTATAAACCTTTTCCTATAAAAACAAGATACCTTTGGCGATCAGGATTGTTCGGACATATCATTCGTCATCATTTGAGCATTTATCGGGTATAAACCCTTACCCAAACAAGATACCTTTGGCGAGCAAATTTGCTCGACATAACTACTGTCATCATTTGAGCAAATACATCAGGTACAAACCCTTTACCCAAAACAATATACCTTTGGCGAGCAGATTTGCTCGACATAACTTTCGTCATCATTTGAGCATTTCATCGGCTATAAACCCTTTACCCAAAACAAGATACCTTTGGCGAGCAGATTTGCTCGACATAACTTTCGTCATCATTTGAGCATTTCATCGGGTATAAACCCTTTACCCAAAACAAGATACCTTTGGCGAGCAGATTTTCTCGATCTAACTTTCATTGTCATTTGAACATTTCATCGAATATAAACCTTTTACCAAAAACAAGATACATTTGGCAAGTAGATTTTCTCGATATAAACTATGTCTCATTCTGAGCATTTCATCAGGTATAAACCCTTGTACCAAACAGGATCCTTGGCGAGCAAATTTGCTCGATTTCTATCCGTAATCTATTTACATTTAATTGTTATATACCTTTACCCAAAACAAGATACCTTTAGTGAGTATATTTGCTCTACACAACTTTCGTCATCATTTGAGTATTTCATTGGGTATAAACAATTTACCCAAAACAAGATACCTTTGGCGACTAGATATGCTCGACATAACTATCGTCATCATTTGAGTATTTCATCAAGTATAAACCTTTTCTTCCAAAACAAGATACCTTTGGCGAACAGATTTTCTCGACCTAACTTTCGTCATCATTTGATCATTTTATCGGGTATAAACCCTTTACCCCAAATAAGATACCTTTGGCGAGCAAATCATTTGAGCATTTCATCGGGTATAAACCCTTTACCCAAAACAAGATACCTTTGGCGAGCAGATTTGCTTGACATAACTTTCGTCATCATTTGAGCATTTCATCGGGTATAAACCCTTTACCCAAAACAAGATACCTTTGGCGAGCAGATTTGCTCGACATAACTTTCGTCATCATTTGAGCATTTCATCGGGTATAAACCCTTTACCCAAAACAAGATACCTTTGGCGAGCAAATTTGCTCGACATAACTTTCGTCATCATTTGAGCATTTCATCGGGTATAAACCCTTTACCCAAAACAAGATACCTTTGGCTAGCAGATTTGCTCGACATAACTTTCGTCATCATTTGAGCATTTCATCGGGTATAAACCCTTTACCCAAAACAAGATACCTTTGGCGAGCAGATTTGCTGGACATAACTTTCATCATCATTTGAGCATTTCATCAGGTATAAACCCTTTACCAAAACAAGATACCTTTGGCTAACAGATTTGCTCGACATAACTTTCGTCATCATTTGAGCATTTCATCGGGTATAAACCCTTTACCCAAAACAAGATACCTTTGGCGAGCAGATTTGCTCGACATAACTTTCATCATCATTTGAGCATTTCATCGGGTATAAACCTTTTACCCAAAACAAGATACCTTTGGCGAGCTGATTCGCTCGACATAACTTTCGTTATCATTTGAGCATTTCATCGGGTATAAACCCTTTACCCAAAACAAGATACCTTTGGCGAGAAGATTTGCTCGACATAACTTTCGTCATCATTTGAGCATTTCATCGGGTATAAACCATTTACCCAAAACAAGATACCTTTGGCGAGCAGATTTGCTGGACATAACTTTCATCATCATTTAAGCATTTCATCAGGTATAAACCCTTTACCAAAACAAGATACCTTTGGCTAACAGATTTGCTCGACATAACTTTCGTCATCATTTGAGCATTTCATCGGATTCGTATAAACCCTTTACCAAAACAAGATACCTTGGGCTAGCAGATTTGCTCGACATAACTTTCATTATCATTTGAGCATTTCATCGGGTATAAACCCTTTACTCAAAACAAAATACCTTTAGCGAGCAGATTTGCCCAACATAAATTTCGTCATCATTTGACCAATTCATCGGCTATAAACCCTTTACCTAAAACAAGATACCTTTGGCAGATTTGCCCGACAAAAGTTTCGTCATCATTTGAGAATTTCTTTGGCTATAAACCTTTTACCCAAAACAAGATACCTTTGTCGAGCAGATTTGCTCGACATAACTTTCGTCATCATTTGAGCATTTCATCGGGTATAAACCCTTTACCCAAAACAAGATACCTTTGGTGGGCAGATTTGATCGGCATAACTTTTGCCATCATTTGAGCATTTCATTGGGTATAAACTCTTTACCCAAAACAAGATACCTTTGTTGGGCAGATTTGCTCGAAATAACTTTGGTCATCATTTGAGCATTTCATCGGGTATAAACACTTTACCTAAAACAAGATACCTTTGGTGAGCAGATTTGCTCGACATAACTTTCGTCTTCATTTGAGCATTTCATCGGGTATAAACCCTTGACCCGAAACAAGATACCTTTGGCGAGCCAATTTGCTCGACATAACTTTCGTCATCATGGCATGTCATGCAGGATTGCTTGAGGTTAATGTGGCACTCAGTCACATTCCATTGTTCTTATAGGTTGGGTGATTTATATATTTTACCGGGGTGAGTCCCTTTTACCCAAAAAAAAACTTTCGTCATCATTTGAGCATTGCTTCGGGTATAAACCCTTTACCCAAAACAAGATACCTTTGGCGACCGATTTGCTCGACATAACTTTCGTCATCATTTGAGCATTTCATCGGGTCTAAACCCTTTACCCAAAACAAGATACCTTTGGCGAGCAGATTTGCTCGACATAACTTTCGTCATCATTTGAGCATTTCATCAGGTATAAACCCTTTACCCAAAACAAGATACCTTTGGCGAGCAGATTTGCTCGACATAACTTTCGTCATCATTTGAACATTTCATCGGGTATAAACCCTTTACCAAAAAGAAGATACCTTTGGCGAGCAGGTTTGCTCGATATAACTTTCGTCGTCATTTGAGCATTTCATCGGGTATAAACCCTTTACCCAAAACAAGATACCTTTGGCGAGTAGATTTGCTCGACTTAACTATCGTCATCATTTGAGCATTTCATCGGGTATAAACCCTTTACCCAAAAGAAGATACCTTTGGCGAGCAGATTTGCTCGACATAACTTTCATCATCATTTAAGCATTTCATCGGCTATAAACCCTTTACCCAAAAATAAGATACCTTTGGCGAGCAAATTTGCTCGACATAACTACCATCATCATTTGAGCATTTCATTGGGTACAAACCCTTTACGCAAAACAAGATACCTTTGGCGAGAAGATTTGCTCGACATAACTTTCGTCATCATTTGAGCATTTCATCGGGTATAAACCATTTACCCAAAACAAGATACCTTTGGCGAGCAGATTTGCTCGACATAACTTTCGTCATCATTTGAGCATTTCATCAGGTATAAACCCTTTACCCAAAACAAGATACCTTTGGCGAGCAGATTTGCTCGACATAACTATCGTCATCATTTGAGCATTTCATCGGGTATAAACCCTTTACCCAAAAGAAGATACCTTTGGCGAGCAGATTTGCTCGACATAACTTTCATCATCATTTAAGCATTTCATCGGCTATAAACCCTTTACCCAAAAATAAGATACCTTTGGCGAGCAAATTTGCTCGACATAACTACCGTCATCATTTGAGCATTTCATTGGGTACAAACCCTTTACGCAAAACAAGATACCTTTGGCGAGAAGATTTGCTCGACATAACTTTCGTCATCATTTGAGCATTTCATCGGGTATAAACCATTTACCCAAAACAAGATACCTTTGGCGAGCAGATTTGCTCGACATAACTTTCGTCATCATTTGAGCATTTCATCGGGTATAAACCCTTTACCCAAAACAAGATACCTTTGGCGAGCAAATTTGCTCGACATAACTACCGTCATCATTTGAGCATTTCATTAGGTACAAACCCTTTACCCAAAACAAGATACCTTTGGCGAGCAGATTTGCTCGGTAACATTTACATCGGGTACGTCAATCACCCTTTACACCAAAAACCAATACTCAGCTAACATTGGCGAGCAGATTTGCTTCGATATAACTTTCGTATTAGTTTGAGCAACTTTTGATCGGGGATAACAATAACCACTTTAACCAAAAATCACAAGATGACCTTTGGCGAGTGAGATTTGCTCAGACCTTAACTATCGTCTCATTTGAGCATTTCAATCCGTAATCAAACCCTTTAACCCGAAAAGAAGATACCTTTGGCGAGCAGATTTGTCTTTTACGACCATAAACTTTCACTTCCAACTCATTTAAGGCATTCCATCAGGCTAACTAAACCCTTTTAACAACCCAAAAATAAGATACCTTTGGCGAAAAATTTGCTACAACATAACTACCGTCATCCCATTTGAGCATTTCATTGGGTACAAAACCCTTTTACACAAAACAAGAATTACCTTAGGTGAGAAGATTATGCTCGACATACTACGTCAACATTTGGCATGTCCATCGGGTCAACAACCATTTTACCCAAACAAGATACCTTTTGGGCAGCAGATTTGCTTCGACATATCTTTCGTCCATCATTTTAGCATTTCATCAGGTAGTAATCCTTTAGCCCAAAACAAGATTAGGCTTCTTCTTGGTCAATCGCAAATCTCAACTCTACGATTTAACAACCGTCACATCACATTTTTGAAGCACATTTATTCATGCGGGTATAAAAACAAAACCCTCTTTACAACCTAGAAACAAGAATCCCTCTTAATGAGCGAGCAGATTTTGCTTGACATAACTTTTTCGTATCATTGAGCAATTCCATCGGTATAAACCCTTACCCCAAAACCTCATATCTAACCTTTTTGCGAACAGTAGATTTCGCTTCGACATAACTAAATCGTCATCATTTAGAGCAATGTTTCAACCGTCATTAAACCCTTTACCCAAAAGAAGATACCTTTGGCGCGCAAATTTGCTCGACATAACTACCGTCATAATTTTCGTCATCATTTGAGCATTTCATCAGGTATAAACCCTTTACCCAAAACAAGATACCTTTGGCGATCAAATTTGCTCGACATAACTACCGTTAGTCATACATTTGAGACAATTTATCATCAGGTATAAAACTTTTACCCAAAAACAGATACCTTTGGCCGAGCATATTTGCCGCTTGACATAACTTTCGTCCATCATTTGAACATTTCTCGATTTCGGCTTATACATAACCATTTACCAAAAACAAGATACCTTTGGCGAGCAGATTCTCGATATAACTTTCGTCGTCCATTTGAGACCAATATTCAATCCGACTTATAAAAACCCTTTACACCCAAAACAAAAGATTAACAATATGGCTAGTACAGAATTGCTACGAAACTTAACTATCGTCAATCATTTGATCATTTTTATCGGTAATAAACCCGTTTATCCCAACAAAAGAAGCACATACCTCATTTAGGCGATATCAGATTTTGGCGCTTTCGACACAAACTTTTCGTCATCATTTTAAGCATTTTCATCGGGTATAAACCTTTACCCCAAAACAACAGAATACCGTTGGCATTGATTCAAAATTGGCTTCGACATAACTACCGTCCATCATTTGAGCATTTTCATTCGGTTTAAAAACCCTATTACATAAAACAAGATACCTTTGGCGAGCAGATTTGCTGACATAACTTTCGTCATCATTTGAGCATTTCATCGGGTATAAAACCTTTACTCAAAACAAGATACCTTTGGCTAGCAATTTACTCGGAGCATAACTTTCGTCATCATGGAACATTTCAATCGGTTATACACCCTTTAACCAAAAACAAGATACCTTTGGCGACAGATTGCTCGATATAACTTTCGTCATCATTTGAGCATTTCATCGGGTATAAACCCTTTACCCAAAACAAGATACCTTTGGCGAGCAGATTTGCTCGACATAACTTTCGTCATCATTTGAGCATTTCATCGGCGTGATTTAAAGGGGGAGGGGCGGGGGGTGGGTGGGGGGGGGGTGGGGGACAACGGGTGTAGCGGGGGGGCGGGGGGGGGGGGGGGGGGGGGCGGGGGGGGGCGGGGGGGGGGGGGCCCAAAACAGATACCTTGGCGAGCAGGATTTGCTCGATACAAACTTTGATTAAGTCATTTGAGCATTTCATCGGGTATAAATAAACCCTTTACCCAAAACAAATACCTTTGGCCGTGAGCAGATTTTTGCTTGACATAAAACTGTTTCTGTCATCTGCGTTTGGAGCATTTCATCGGGTATAAACCTTTTACCCACAACAAGATACCTTTGGCGAGCAGATTTGCTCGACATAACTTTTGCTCCATACTATTTAACATTTCTCAGGGTATAAACCCTTTAAAACCAAAAACCAGATACCTTTGACGACGTGAGCAAGATTTCCTGATCGATAAAACTTTCGTAGTTATTTTGAGCAGCTAAGAATCTTGCGATCGGGTAATAAACCCTTTACCAAAAAACAAGATACCTTGGCGAGTAAGATTTGCTCGACTTTACTATCGTCATCATTTTGTTGAGCATTAGCCATCGGGTAAAAACAACCCTTTAACCCAAAAGTTCTGATACGCATCATGGCGAGCAATTTGCATCCGATCATAACTTTCAGCCATCATTTAAGCATGTTCATTTCGTACTATTAAACCCTTTAATTACCCACGAAAGAAGATACCTTTGGCGATTAAATTTGCACTCAACATAACTGAACCGTCATCATATGAGCATTTTCAATTGGGGCTACCAAAACCCCTTTACAACAACAACAACTATACCTTTTGAGGTCTATGAGAGATTTGCTCGACTCATAAACTTTCAGTCATCATTTTCAGAGCATGTCCATCACGCGGGTATAAACCATTTACCCAAACAAGATACCTTTGGCGAGCAGATTTGCTCGACATATCTTTCGTCATCATTTGAGCATTTCATCAGGTAGAAATCCTTTACCCAAAACAAGATACCTTTGGCGAGCAAATTTACTCTACATAACAACCGTCATCATTTGAGCATTTCATCGGGTTATAAACCACTCTACATTAAACAAGATAACCTTTGGCGAGCAAGAAATTTGCTACGGCAAAACTTTCGAGCATCATTGAGCATAGTTCTTCTAGGCTAATAAAACCCTTACCCGAAATAGGATAACCTTGGCGAGCCATATTTGGCTCGACAATAACTTTCGTCATCATTTGAGTCATCTTTCATCGGGTCTAAACTCCCTCTTTAACCTCCCCTAAAACCAGACATACCTTTGGCGAGTAGACACTTTGCTACACATAACTGTCGTCAACATAGTGAGCATTTCATCGGGTATAAACCCTTTACCCAAAAGAAGATACCTTTGGCGCGCAAATTTGCTCGACATAACTACCGTCATAATTTTCGTCATCATTTGAGCATTTCATCAGGTATAAACCCTTTACCCAAAACAAGATACCTTTGGCGATCAAATTTGCTCGACATAACTACCGTCATCATTTGAGCATTTCATCGGGTATAAACCTTTACCAAAAACAAGATACCTTTGGCGAGTATTTTTGTTTGACACAACTTTCGTCATCATTTGAGTATTTCATCGGGTATAAACCCTTTACCCAAAACAAGATACCTTTGGGGAGCAGATTTGCTCGTCATAACTTTCGTCATACATTTTGAGCATGTCCCATCGGGTAAAAACCCTTAACCAACACAAGATACCTTTACGGTCGATCAAAATTTGCTCGAACAACTAACTACCTTCATCATTATGAGCATTTCATCAGGTATAAACCCTTTTACGCCAAAACAAGATACCTTTGGCGAGCAGATTTGCTCGACATAACTTTCGTCATCATTTGAGCTTTTCATCGGGTATAAACCCTTTACCCAAAACAAGATACCTTTGGCGAGCAGATTTGCTCGACATAACTTTCGTCATCATTTGAGCATTTCATCGGGTATAAACCCTTTACCCAAAACAAGATACCTTTGGCGAGCAAATTTATCATCGACATAGACAACTTTACCTATCTATCCATGTGGTCATTTCATCGGGTATAAACCCTTTACCCAAAACAAGATACCTTTGGCGAGCAGATTTGCTCGACATAACATTTGTCATCATTTGAGCATTTCATCTGGTATAAACCCCTTCTACCCAAACAAGATACCTTTGGCGAGCAAATTTGCGCTCCGACATAACTACCAGTCATCATTTGAGCATTTCATAGGTATAAACGCCTTATCCTAAAACAAGATACCTTCAACAGATGAGCCAAATTTGCTCTGCATAACTACACGTCAATCCGTTTGCAGCTGCTATTCATCAAGGTTCAAATCCCTTTACCCAAAAGAAAATACCTTTGGCGAGAACAGACTAGGTGCTTCGGCATAACTTGTCAGTCATCATTTAGAGCATTTCATCCGGTTATAAACCCTTTACCAAAAACAGATACACATTTGCGAGCAGAATTGGACTTGACATACACTTTCCGTCATCATTTAGCAATACTCATCGGTAACTAAACCTTTATCCCCAAAAACCAGATACCTTTGGCGAGACTTAGCATTTTCTCGACATACTTTCGTCATCATTTGAGCATTTCACCGGTAAAACCCTGTTTTTACCCCACAAGAACGATACCTTTATGGCAGCGCTAAATTTGCTCGACTATAACTACACGATCATAATTTTTGCTCCATCATTTGAGAGCATTTCAACAGGTATAAACCCTTTACCCAAAACAAGATACCCTTGTTGGGCCATCTAAAATTTGCTCGACATAACTACCGTCATCATTTGAGCATTTCATCGGGTATAAACCCTTTACCAAAAACAAGATACCTTTGGCGAGCAATTAGCCTTGACATAACTTTCTCATCATTTGAACATTTCATTCGGTTATAAACCATTTACAAAAACAAAGATACCTTTGGCGAGCAGATTTCTCGATATAACTTTCGTCGTCATTGAGCATTTTCATCGGGTATAAACCCTTTATCCACCCAAAACAAGATAACACCAATGGCTAGTAGAATTGGGCTCGTGACTTTATTAACTATCGGCAATCATTTGATGCATTTTCATCGGGTTAAACAACCCTTTACCAACAAAGAAGGTACCTTTGGCGAGCAATTAGCTCGACATAACTTTTCGTCATCATTAGAGGCAATTCATCGGTAAATAAACCCATTTACACCCAAAACAATATACCTTTGGTGGATCAAAATTGCTCGACTATAACTATACCGTCCATCATCTGAGCATTACTCATACGGGTATATAACCCTTATACGATAAAACAAGATACACTTTGGCGAGCAGATTTGCGTCTCACTATAACATTCGTCATCATTTTGAGCTTTCATCGCACATATAAACCCTTTACCAAAAACAAGATTCCCTTTGCGAGCAGATTTAACCGACTCAACTTTTCTATTACATCATTTGGAACATGTTCAATCGGGTATAAACCCTTTTTCCAAAAACAGATTACCTTTGGCGAGCAGATTTGCTCGATATAACTTTCGTCAGTCCAATTCAGCACTTCATCGGGTAATAAACCCTTTACCCAAAAACAATATAACCTTTGACAGTAGATTTGCTCGACATAGAGCCTATATTGAATTTAGGGTTGCAATTCACTTTCGTTATCATTTGACGACATTTCAACCGGGTATATAAACCTCATCTCTACTTTAACCCCAAAACAAGATAACCCTTTGTGGCGAACAAAGATCTGCTCATCAGGTATAAACACTTTACAAAAAAGAAGATATCTTTGGCGAGCAGATTTGCTCGACCTAACTTTTATCGTCATTTGAGCATTTCATCGAATATATACCCTTTACCAAAAACAAGATACCTTTGGCGAATAGATTTGCTCGACAAAACTATCGTCATCATTTGAGCATTTCATCGGGTATAATCCCTTTACCCAAAACAAGATACCTTTGGCGAGCAAATTTGCTCCACGTAACTACCGTCATCATTTTAGCATTTAATTGGGTATAAACCCTTTACCCAAAACAAGATACCTTTGGCGAGTATATTTGATCGACACAAATTTCATCATAATTTGACTATTTCATCGGGTATAAACCCTTTACCCAAAACAAGATACCTTTGGCGAGTAGATATGCTCGACATAACTTTCATCATCATTTTAGCATTTCATCGACTATAAACCCTTTACCAAAAACAAGATACCTTTGGCGAGTAGATTTGCTCGACTTAACTACCGTCATCATATAAGCATTTCATCGGGTATAAACCTTTTACCCAAAAGAAGATACCTTTGGCGAGCAGATTTGCTCGACATAACTTTCATCATCATTTTAGCATTTCATCGACTATAAACCCTTTACCCAAAAATAAGATACCTTTGGCGAGCAAATTTGCTCGACATAACTACCGTCATCATTTGAGCATTTCATTGGGTACAAACCCTTTACGCAAAACAAGACCTTTTGCGAGAAGATTTGCTCGACATAAC